>JBBPBX010071060.1:0-18420 GCA_038048925.1 Garcialebias charrua | reverse complement strand
TAATTTACTATAATATTCTTTCTTATGTTTCCTTATAATCCCTACTAATTTATTTGTATACTTTTTATATTTTTCTTCAGCGCTCTGACTTCGCAATTTCAAGAAATATATATATAAATATAGTTGGAATATGAACAAATTTCAGTTGGTTATGATGGCAAAAGACGAGACATTTCTTCAAAGCTTACGTTATTTCCATTCAAGTGCTAAGGATATTTATTCAAATGAAAGCAAAGTGGCTAATAATCACCAAGCAGTAAAAACTCAAACATTTCACATCTCCCTTTCATTACATATCCTACAAAACTTAATGTTTTATTTACTGTTGGTTTGAAGAAACATAATTAATAAATAAAACTTCTGTTTCCTGTCACAAGTCACGGCCCCGACACTTCAAATCGTTTCACCTCAGCAGTATTCCAAGTGAAGCAGCGGCAGCAGCAACTTATTGTATATGTGCCAATAAAAATGCTTTTAGGGCTGATTTCTCCCTCCCACATTCTCCTTTTACTTGTCATCTTATCCGTCTCAGCTTCCGTCTGAACTACCACTTACAAAACTAATGTATTCCTCTCAGAGTGGCTGCCTGTAAAGGACTTGCACCAAAGGGATATTTTGACAATGAGCTCTAGTCACTGTATTCTTCAGTTGTCACAGTGACAGCTGAGATCATTTTTCACTCTCCATAATAACAATATTTCCTTATTAGAAGAACGGAGAAAAACAGAGGATGCCAGTCTCCTGTTTGTGTTGGTTTTTATAAAGAACACTAAAACTATACAGAGACTAGAAACCATACATCCAATGTGCATAGAAGAATTATTTATATAACATGTTTGACAAGAAAATTGCATCTTTTTGTTGATTTAAATAAAGGACCTTAACAAAGGGTTTATGTTGAATGGACTACAGGCTTGCAGAAGATTGGTACCTTTTCACAGTCTATTAAAGAAATCATATCCCTTTTTTGACTACTGGTAGTTTTAATGATAATAGTGGTGATAATAATAATAATAATAATGATAATAATAATAATAATAATAATCTTCTTCTTCTTCTTACGGCTTTTCCCTTTTCAGAGGTCACCACAGCGAGTCATCCCCCTCCACCTCACTCTGTCCTCTGCATCCTCTGTCCTCACTCCAACTACCTTCATGTCCTTTCTAACTGCATCCATATATCTCCTCTTTGGCCTCCCTCTTTGTCTTTTTTCCTGGCAGCTGCATTTCTAACATCCGTCTACCGATATATGTACCCACTGTCCCTCCTCTGGACATGTCCAAACCATCTCAGTCTGGCCTCCCTAACTTTATCTCTCAGTTGTTCGACATGTGCTGTACCTCTGATGATCTCGTTCCTGATCTTATCCATCGTTGTCACTCCTAAGGAAAACCTCAGCATCTTCATTTCTGCCACTTCCAGTTCTTTCTCCTGTCTTTATGTCAATGACACCGTCTCCAGACCATAGAATACAGCTGGTCTCAACACTGTCTTGTAAACTTTTCCTTTGATCTTTGCTGACACCTGTTTGTCACAAATCACTCCTGAAACTTTTCTCCATCCGCTCCATCCTGCCTGGACTCTCTTTT
The DNA here is from genome assembly GCA_038048925.1 of Garcialebias charrua. Taxonomy (NCBI): domain Eukaryota; kingdom Metazoa; phylum Chordata; class Actinopteri; order Cyprinodontiformes; family Rivulidae; genus Garcialebias; species Garcialebias charrua. Next base: position 16,831 of record JBBPBX010071060.1, on the reverse strand, counting down.
TCACCTCTTTACCACATTTCCCATTTTCCTGGACAGTGGACCCCAAGTACTTGAAGTCCTGCACCTTTGTGACCTCTGCTCCTTGTAGCCTCACTGTTCCACTGGCCTCCCTCTCATTCACACACATGTACTCTGTCTTACTATGGCTGACTTTCATTCCTCTTCTTTCAAGTGCATACCTCCACCTCTCCAAGTTCTCTTCCACCTGTTCCCTGTTCTCACCACAGATCACAATGTCATCTGCAAACATCATAGTCCATGGGGATTCCTGCCTGACCTCATCTGTTAGTCGGTCCATCACCAGAGCAAACAAGAAGGGGCTCAGAGCCGATCCTTGATGCAATCCCACCTCCACCTTGAAGCTATCTGTCACTACAGCACATCTCACCACTGTCCTGCTGTCCTCATACATGTCCTGTACCAGTTTAACATATATAATAATAATCCATCCATCCATCCATCCATCCATTTTTGTCTGCTTATCCGGGGTCGGATCGCGGGGGTAGCAACCTAAGTAGGAGGCCCAGACTTCCCTCTCCCCAGCCACTTGGAGCAGCTCCTCTGGGGGAATCCCAAGGCGTTCCCAGGCCAGCCGAGAAACATAGTCCCTCCAGCGTGTCCTGGGTCTTCCTCTGGGTCTCCTCCCGGTGGGACATGCCCGGAACACCTCACCAGGGAGGCGTCCAGGAGGCATCCTAACCAGATGCCCGAGCCACCTCAACTGGCTCCTCTCGATGTGGAGAAGCAGCGGCTCTACTCCGAGTCCCTCCCGGATGACTGAGCTTCTCACCCTATCTCTAAGGGAGAGTCCAGACACCTTGACTCAGCTCTCTCTTCACCACGACAGACCGGTACAGCGCCCGCTTCACTGCGGATGCTGCACCTATCCGCCTATCAATCTCACGCTCCAGTTTTCCCTCATTCGTGAACAAGACCCGAGATACTTAAACTCCTCCACTTGGGGCAGGACCTCCTCCCCGACCCGGAGAGGGCATGCTACCCTTTTCCGGCTCAAGACCATGGCCTCGGATTTGGAGGAACTGATCCTCATCCCGGCTGCATCACACTCGGCTGCAAACCGCTCCAGCGAAAGCTGTAGATCACGATCTGATGAAGCCAATAGGACCACATCATCTGCAAAAAACAATAATAATAATAAGTGCTGTCATCATTGTTTGTTCCCATACAATGACAAAATTAGTTATCTGTATTTAACCCATCACACATGGGATACGGCCAGGTGGAGCAGTGGGCAGCTATGTAAGTGACCAGGGAACAATTTGGGATTAGTTGTCTTGCTCAGAGACACCACAGCATGTGGGAATGGCTGGGGGATTGAACATGGGACGTATGGATTCTTAGTCGGCTGCCCTACCTCTACCCCAACTAAACTCATTCTATAATTACAGAGGATAGAGTTACTGTCAGGGGTGATTCTAGCATCCCACTTTTTGGGGGTGCTTAGCACCCCAGTACTGGCCAATGGCTCTTGGCTTGGACAATGGACACTATGGTGTGGTTTTTGAGAAGTGCAAAAGCTTACGGCACCTGGTGTTCCGCGATCTCCCATCTAAGTACTAACCAAGCCCAATCCTGCTTAGCTTCTGAGATCAGGTGTGTTCAGGGTGGTATGGCCATAGGACCCAGTCACAAATAGGACTTTTAAAGGATTATAGCAAACAAAGACTAAACATATGCATCCAGATGTTACCACATACTTGCATATCTACATACAAATCACACAAAACAAAGCACTTTAAATATTAACCTTTAATTTAACTATTAACCTTTAATTTAACTATTAACATATAATGCAAAACCCTGACAATGTTGTTGGTGGAAAAAGGGGTGTTGCTCCTGCAGGTAAGGGGCATTTACCTTCGGGACAAACTGAGGTCGCCGATTGGTCAGTTTCTGACAAGCATACTGGAATGATTGATAGGTGGCGTTGAGAATGAGACTTGTGCAAAAATAAATATATAAATAAATTTAGTTTTACTGGTCCGTTTGAGTGTCATCATTTATTCCATATTTATTTAAAATGTATAAAATTTTCAGTGAATCTAAGATTTGAGACATAAGCTTTCTAACAAAATCATAATGATGTCTTCATTTTTCAGGGGTGCTGCTTTAAATTTAAGGGTGCTTGAGCAATCCCCAAAAAGAGGCTACACTTGGCACTGATTAGATTACCGTTTAGACAGAGTTATGATGTCATACTGTATTGCACAATCTCATTTAATCAGTTAGAGCTTTAATTATGCATTGGTCATGACTCTCAGCTACCACACCAAATTTAGTTTCAATTTTGATAAAATTGATAGAGATTGGCCAATTTATGCTCAAAAAGTTTGCTTAGTTTTGGCAACCATATTGAACAGAGTTGACTCTAAATGTTAATTAGTTGTAGACGTGCATCTGGTGATTAAGTTATGTGAATTTTATTTAAATATTTACATTGGTTCATGAGATATTTTGCTAACACTACAAACAACTGAACATACACAGACTTAATCAAAATAATAACAATTAATTAAATAATTAATTAATTAATTAATTGATTGATTAATTAATCATTAAGGTAAAATTGAACCACAACTTTATTTTCATGAAAATGCAGCATTGCACAAAGGAGTTGTAAGAACAATTACCGGTAACTTTAAAAAATATATTTTATCCAGGTTTTTTCATGAAGCCAAACATTTCGCAAAGGTGATACAAAAATAAGTACTAGGGAGCTGGCAAGTATAGCTATACAGTACTAGGAAACTGGAAAGTATACCTATAAATTTTTTAAAGGACCTTTGTATTTGTATTTTCTGAGAAATGCAACTAATTATCCCAATCACCTCAGCAATAGGAAACAATTTATCATCTTTACCTTTTTTCTTAAAATTAAAATCAATTTTTTGACTGCTCTAGTAAGATCATGAACCTGCTGGTTTTATCACCATACAGGGGGTTGAACAATATTTGCAGCCGAATACACGAGGCAGTGGTTAAAAGTCTTTCTGCAGCTGTAACTGAGCTGACAGCTCAATGAATGGGAAAAGAGTCATTACAGGAAACATTGAGTTAGACCAGAGAACTAATTTATTTCCTGTTCAACACCTCTTTTCTCAACTTTTCTTTTATTAGTCATTTCCCAATCTACCACAGTCACCTCCACTTCTGGTTTAGCTTGCTTGGTGATATTGCTACACATGGCATTGTTATTGTCAGTCACATAAAAATAGCCTTTTGAACAAAGTTGGACTGTGCATCAGTTTAGTGAAGATTTAGCTTTATTTAACACCATGTATTCCCCCAAAAATCAACTAATTTTCAGCTGTTTACATATAGTTAACCATTTCATAAACTCTTCCCTTGTTGTCTTTGAAGTAGTGGTTATATAATGGTGTCCGTTTATGTGTCTTTGGAGATGCAAGTTTTATATTTTTTAGAGTTACACGAAACATTCTTAGGGGGACCCGGTGATGCAGGTGATAGAGCTGCTGCCTCTCAGCAAGAAGGTCACCAGTTGAATATCACCTGGTGGCGTTTCTGGGTGGAGTTGACATGTTCTCTCCATGCATGCGTGGGTTTTCTCCGTGCTCCTCCCACAAACCAAAAACATGCATGTTAGGCTGATTGGTAACTCTAAATTGTCTTTAGGTGTGAGTGAGAAAGTGAATGGTTGTTTATCTCGTTTGCCTCTATGTGGCCCTGTGATGGACTTGCGACCTGTCCAGGGTGTCCCCCGCCCCTCGCATAGTGATTGCTGGACATGGGCACTGGTGACCCCCGTGACCCAAAATGGAAGAAGCGGGTAAAAGATAATGGATGGATGGATGAATATTAAAATCCCAGGCATGCCAGTTTCACCTATCAGGAAAAAAAATTGTAGTCCTATATTGAATTGATCAACATCCATTCATCCATCCATCCATTTTCTTCCGCTTTGATCAACATGTGTAATTATTTTTATATGGCAACGTTAGATTACAAAATTAACAGCATCGTAACCATTGAAGTCACACAATGGGGCTGTATTTTGTTACTTCAGCTTTGTTTTTTAATTAATTAAAGAAATTAGAAAACATGCTCAAGATTTGTAATTTTCAAAGTTCCATTAAACATTTGTCATTTAGGTGGACCAGATTCAGTTTTACTAAACTAATAATGTCAAAAAATGACTAAACAACCTGTTTTTTTTAAAGAATCAAAATAAACGAGCTACCCTGAAAAGTAAATTGGATGTGAGAAAGAACAGAAGTAAAAAATGATATCAAACATCAAGTGGAATATTGCACGGATTTGTGATGCCAGGGATCAAATAAAATTTGACACCCATCAGAAAGACATGACATAGCACTTTGAGATTTTCATTAATGAAAAGTGTGTTATAAATTAAATTCATTATTATTTATTATTACATACCAGATGACATACCAGTGAAGGTTTGGACATGTCTTGGAGAGATGGCAGTGAGATTTTTGACTCAAATATTCAATGGCATATTTGATGGTGAGAAAATGCTGAAGAATGGAGAAGTGTGCTTGTGCCCATTTTTAAGAACAAGGGTGATGTACAGAGTTGTAGCAACTAGAGAGGAATTAAGTTGATGAGCCACACGATGAAGATCTGGGAGAGAGTTGTGGAAGCAAGACTTAGACAAGAGGTGACTATCTGTGAGCAGCAGTATGGTTTCATGCCAAGAAAGAGCACCACAGATGCCATCTTTGCTTTGAGGATGCTGATAGAGAAGTACAGAGAGGGTCAGAAAGAACTCCATTGTGTCTTTGTGGATTTAGAAAAAGCATATGACAGGGTGCCAAGAGAGGAGGTGTGGTATTGCATGAGGAAATCTGGAGTGGCAGAAAGTATGTTAGACTGGTACAGGACATGTATGAGGACAGCAGGACAGTGGTGAGATGTGCTGTAGGAGTGACAGATAGCTTCAAGGTGGAGGTGGGATTGCATCAAGGATCGGCTCTGAGCCCCTTCTTGTTTGCTCTGGTGATGGACCGACTAACAGATGAGGTCAGGCAGGAATCCCCATGGACTATGATGTTTGCAGATGACATTGTGATCTGTGGTGAGAACAGGGAACAGTGGAAGAGAACTTGGAGAGGTGGAGGTATGCACTTGAAAGAAGAGGAATGAAAGTCAGCCGTAGTAAGACAGAGTACATGTGTGTGAATGAGAGGGAGGCCAGTGGAACAGTGAGGCTACAAGGATCAGAGGTCACAAAGGTGCAGGACTTCAAGTACTTGGGGTCCACTATCCTGGAAAATGGGGAATGTGGGAAAGAAGTGAAAAAGAGTCCAGACAGGATGGAAAAAAGTATCAGCAGTGATTTGTGACAAAAATGTGTCAGCAAAGGTCAAAGGAAAAGTTTACAAGACAGTGGTGAGACCAACTATGTTGTATAGTCTGGATACAGTAGCATTGCCAAAAAGACAGGAGAAAGAACTGGAAGTTGCAGAAATGAAGATGCTGAGGTTCTCCTTAGGAGTGACAAGGATTGATAATCTTAGTAATGAGATAATCAGAGCTACAGCACATGTTGAACAACAGGGAAATAAGTTAGGGAGGCCAGACTGAGATGGTTTGGACATGTCCAGAGGAGGGACAGTGGGTATATTGGTAGAAGGATGTTAGAAATGCAGCTGCCAGGAAAAAGACACAGAGGAAGGCCAAAGAGGAGATATATGGATGCAGTTAGAGGGACATGAAGGTAGTTGAGTGAGGACAGAGGATGCAGAGGACAGAGTGAGGTGGAGGAGGATGACTCGCTGTGGCGACCCCTGAAAAGGGAAAAGCCGAAAGAAGAAGAAGAAAGACAGATGCAAAACCACACGTATAACCAGCTGTTGTATCAAAAATATCAACTATTGTATTTTTTTTTCAGTTTACCAGTAAATTCATCCAGCAAACTTTGCCATTTAGGATTGACACAACAATCTCACCCTTTTCCTGAGCCCAGAAAAGTCTGTGCATTTTACCACAGAGACTGATCACTTTTTTTTTTTTTGCAAAATCCTTAAAATAAACATTTGACTTGATTTTATTTAATATATGTTTAGATATTTGCAGTGCACTATGAATTGTATGCCAATGTCTGCTTCCCAAATACTGCTCACTGGCTGAAGCAAATCAATAGAAAGGACTTTATGGAGATTAATGGCGCCACCTGACTATGCATTCTGGACTGGGTAAACTTATTGGAAAGCAGCCACCTCCATCATTGTATATGCAGGCATTTAGGCACGGCAGCAACAGTGTTAACAGGGGAATCTGAGAATAATTACATCCTACCTGCAACAGTGTAAAGAAAAGCTACTCCTAAACCAGCTGACACCCTTCAGAATGAGTATATACATATACTGTACCTGAAATAATCACTCAGTTCTAAATATCTGAAAGTTATGCACTATAACTCATGTTCCCTGAAGGAAGGGAATGAGGTGCATCATATTGACTATGGGAATTGCGCCGCTGCGGGGTTTACCTGGAGTAATACACTCACGCCTTGAATAAGGCAGGTGGGCATCAGCGTCATCGATGAGGCCTCGCCCTCTTCGTATTTAAGAGGCTGACGCCCCACCTTTCTTTCTCATGGTGCACTTTATCGAGCTTGGGCATTGAAAGGGCAAATATGTGTTGCACCTCATTCCCTTCCTTCAGGGAACATAAGTTATGGTGCATAACTTTCAGTTCCCTTATCAGTCAGGTTCACTCAGTGCAACACATTGACTATGGGAACTTATTTCACCCAGTGTGAGGCGCTGTTTTGACAGGGCGCTACCAGCAGCTAGATTAGCAAAACACACAAACAGCTGGTTTGGTTTTCTCCAACTAACAGTTCTATCCATGTAAGCACTTAGGGCCCTAACAGGGCAGAGTGTGTTCAGCCTCCTCTGTCCTTCGGTCAGGACAGGGGAAGGAGGAAATGTTGACAGTTCAAAGTCCAGACTTCTGGGATTTAAAGTTGGAACCTTTGGAACATATGTGGGGTTTGGACACAGGGTGACCTTTGACCCATTTGGGGCAAACCTGGTACACATTGGGTGTACAAAAAGAGCGTGGAGGTCACCCATGTGCTTAGCTGAGCACAGAGCTAAGAGCAAAGCAGTTTTATAAGATAACAAATCTATCTTAATGCTACTAAGAGGTTCAAATGGAGGCTCACATACAGCGTCCAGGACTAACTGCAGGTCACACACAGGGGCCAGAGTCCTGCTGAGAGGCGTTTTTCTTAGTACACCCTTCATGAAACGTATCGTGAGAGGGTGGGCACCGGGTGATTTACCTCCCCAGCCTTCATGGCATACCGAGATAGCTGATAGGAAGACCTTAATGGTGGAGAAGGAGCTACCCTTCTCTAGCAGGTCTTGTAGAAAAGTGAGTAGCTAGACCAGGTCACAGGAATATGAGATAATATTCCTCTCTAGAAAACCAGGCAACATGCCATTTGTGAATGTAGAAAAGTCTGAGTAGACTGTGCTCTCGCTCCCTGTATTGTGTTTACCACATTACTAGGCAGTCCTGAGGCATTCAGCCGGTTCCTTTCAGCGGCCAAGCCCAGAGAAGCCACAATTCTGGGTGTAGGTGAAGGAGCTACCCGTGGGCCTGAGTCAGCAGGTCCCTGTGGGGGGGCAGCTGCCATTGTGTCCCCGTCAACAGTGAGATCACCTCTGGGAACCATGGTTTCTGTGGCCACCTAGCAGCTATCAGTATGAGGGAGAGAGCTCCCCTGCGTACGCGTTCCAGCGTCGCCTGAATCAGAGAGATGGGTGGAAACGCATAATACAGCACCCCCGCTGGCCACTTGTACGCCAAGGCGTCTGTTCCCTGTGGTGGGTCTGTCTCCCTTATCGAGTGATAAAGGGAGCAGTGCGTGTTAGGGGTGGGCGATACTGAGAATTTTGGAATCGACCCGATACCAAATAAATACTGTGCTAGAATCGCATACTTCGATACCGATTCCGATACTTGGGGGCGCTGTTGAGCCGCACAAAATTGAACAGTGTGAGTAACAAAATATTTGCCCATCACCTCTTTTACAACACACAGTTGTTTAAATAAAAGTCACCAGTGCAAAATAACAAAAAAGCAGCAATGTTACAAAAACATAACACTGTCAAAATCACAAAAACAGTGATAAGTGATAAACAAAAACAAAAAAAAGCGCGACAACAAAGCATCGATTCCACAGCGTTAGTATCGATTCGATACCAAGTACCACCTTGGTATCGACAGTATCGATACTAGAATCGATACGCCCACCCCTAGTGCGTGTTGCTTTTGCAAGCGAACAGATCTACGGATGCCCGCCCGTATCGTGCCCAGATCTGGTCCATGATACGTGGGTTCAGCCTCCACTCTGAGGAGAGGAGGGGCCCTCTTGAGAGGGTGTCTGCCCCGTGGTTTAGCTCGCCCTGGATGTATGTCGCCCTCAGGGACAATATCTGGGAGTTGCACGACGAGAGCAACTTGTGTGTCAACCTGAGGAGGGGTTGTAACCTTGTCCCGCCTTCTCTGTTGATGTAGGACACAGTCGTCCTGTTGTCCAATTTTATCAGGACATGTTGTTGTGCAATCAGTCCCTTCCTGTAAAAATGTTTCAGGGACAAAAACACTGCTTTCAGTTCCAGGAAATTTATGTGGAGCTTTGCCTCCTGTTGTTTCTAGAGCCCTTGGGCATACTGGTTTCTGCAGAGGCCTCCCCACCCAGTTTTTGAAGCGTCCACGGTGATCAGCACACGAGACAGTACCCGTCCCAGTGTGACGCCTGTCCTGAACACTGAGGGTGCCCTCCAGGGCTCCAGAGCTTTCATGCACTCTGTGTTGATCAGTATCCCTCTCGTCCATCTGGAAGGGGCAGGATACATTTGTTTGTTTAGCCATATCTGCAGAGGGCACATTTTTAACAAGGCCTGAGGCACGTAGGGAATGGCTGCCGCCAGGAGTCCCAGGACACGTTGGCAACGTTTGAGGGAGACCCGCCTGTCCATCTGAAAACGAGCCAGGCAGAGGTGGAGGGATGAAACCCAAGCCTCTGAGAACCTTGCTCTGTACAGAATGGAGTTGACCTGTACACCCAAAAATACGGTAATCTGAGCTGGGGTCAGATTGCTTTTTTCCATGTTTAAGACAAAACCCAGACCCTCCAGGTGAGACATCACCTTCTGTGAGTGCTACGGCACTTGGGCCCTTTCGCGCCCAAGGATAATCAGATTGTCTAAATAATTCAGAACTCTGACCCCTTGACCCCTCAGTGGGGTCAAGGCCGCATCCAGGCATTTCGTAAATGATCTGGGGATGGTTTTTAGCCCGAAAGGGAGTGCCAGGAACTCAAATGATTTTCCTTTGTAGGCGAAACGGAGATATTTTCTGTGCTGAGGCAGGATGTTCACATGGAAAAAAAAGACGTCTTTGAGGTCGACCGTGCAAAAGTAATCCCTCGGTCTTACTGAGTGAATTACTTGTCAGGTCCTGGGTACAACCCCAAGTGCAACCAACCAGTACCAATGTTTTCCAGAGGTCAGTCAAGACCTATTGTTTGTTCCAGAAAGCTATGTTGACGAGCAATTCCTTTTCCTTGTCCTCTGGCCATATTGTCAGGCAAGTTGGACAACATTATCTCTCTCAAATCTGTCTTAATTATTGTATACAACTAGTCAAAGTCTTCTACACAACAAAGTGAAATTGTGAGGTAGTAAAATTGTGGATGTTATGAGTTTAAGTTTTAGAAAAATCTTTGCAATTGTACAAGAGGTGTAAACCACAAAGTGAAAGGCAAAAGTATGCAGCTGGCAAACCCCTTCATTTGGAAAAACACAAATGGATGATTGACTAAAATTGAGGAAACTCAAGACTTCCACATACATGAGAAGTCCCACTAAGTAAACAGATGGCATTTTCTGAAAGGTTCCATGGTGTAGCGGTCATCACATCTGCTTAACACGCAGAAGGTCCTGGGTTCAAGTCCCATTTGAACTAAAAGTTGTCTATGCTGTTCTATTGTTTTAATATACGGTAATTAGTTTTGACCAGTAGTTCATTATCATTTAATGTCATATCATACTACCAAGGAAGTTGTACACCTTTCCCTGCTTCAATTTGTCTTGTTTAAAAAATAAATATTACTTAAACCTTTCAACAAAATTTTTGATGTTATGGGTTTAAGTTTTAGAAAAATCTTTGCAATTGTTCAAGAGGTGCACACCACAAAGTGAAAGGCAACAGTAGGCAGCTGGCAAACCCCTTCATTTGGAAAAACACAACCGGATGATTGACTAAAATTGAGGAAACTCAAGACTTCCACATACATGAGAAGTCACACTAAGTAGACAGATGATATTTTCTGAAAGGTTCCGTGGTGTATCGGGCATCACATCTGCTTCACACTCAGATGGTCCTGGTTTCAAGTCACAGTGGAACCAAAAGTTGTCTATCTGTTTAATTGTTTTAATAGAATTAGTTTTGATGAACAGTTCATTATCTTTGAACCTAATATCATACTACCAAGGAAGTTGCACAACTTTTCCTGCTTCAATTTGTCTTGTTTAAAAAGTAAACATTACTTAAACCTTTCAACAAAACTTAATACAATTGTGAGATATTAATTTGTTGATGTTGCGGATTTTGGTTTTTGAAAAATCTTTGAATCTGTTCGAGTGCTACTATACACAAAATAAAAAGCAACAGCCCACAGCAAGCAAACAGCTTCCTTACGATACATAACTGGATGAGTGTGAATAAGGAAATGATGGAATCTGCAAAACTTTTTCGTACACAGGTGTCTTACATTGCATGGTTCCATGGTGTAGCGGGCATCACATCTGCTTTACACGCAGAAGGTCCTGGGTTCAAACCCCAGTGGAACCAATATTCAAGAATGGTTGTAAGTTCCTCTTAAATAAAAAACATGCAACAATCATTAAAGTTGCTTCATCTTACATTGTAGAAGTGACAGTATTTTTCTGCTGTTTGTTGTGGAAGTTACTTAGTTGTGTATCTTTGTAACACACTAAGAAGTTACATGACCTCTTCAAAGATTGTATTCAAGGTTTACTTTAAGAAAATGTTTTAGCATAGGTTGACTTAAAAGTTGTCTACATTAATTTTCAGGCCAGGTTTGACTTGTTTTCACTGTAGGAGCTTCATTATGTCGAAAGGAATTCCAAACTACCTTGCTTTGAAAGCTTCATTATAAGAACAAAAATGAAGATAACCAAGGGAGAATCTGTGGACTTCCGAATATGGGCACTTTACTAAAGTCGAAAAGGAGGAAGTCTTAAAGAAGACAGGAACAAGGTGTGTTTGATAAGTTACCTCTGATTGAGCTTCGTTGATTCCAAAGTTTAGCAGTCACCAGGTCTACTTCACATGTAGGTCCTGGGTACAACCCCAAGTGCAACCAACCAGTACCAATGTTTTCCAGAGGTCAGTCAAGACCTATTGTTTGTTCCAGAAAACAGTGTTGACGAGCAATTCCTTTTCCTTGTCCTCTGGCCATATTGTCAGGCAAAATGGACAACCTTATCTCTCCCAAATCTGTCTTAATTATTGTATACAACTAGTCAAAGTCTTCTACACCACAAAGTGAAATTGTGAGGTAGTAAAATTGTGGATGTTATGAGTTTAAAATTTAGAAAAATCTTTGCAATTGTACAAGAGGTGCAAACCACAAAGTGAAAGGCAAAAGTATGCAGCTGGCAAACCCCTTCATTTGGAAAAACACAAATGGATGATTGACTAAAATTGAGGAAACTCAAGACTTCCACATACATGAGAAGTCACACTAAGTAAACAGATGGCGTTTTCTGAAAGGTTCCATGGTGTAGTTGTCATCACGTCTGCTTTACACGCAGAAGGTCCTGGGTTCAAGTCCCATTTGAACCAAAAGTTGTCTATGCTGTTCTATTGTTTTAATATACAGTAATTAGTTTTGACCAGTAGTTCATTATCATTTAATGTCATATCATACTACCAAGGAAGTTGTACACCTTTCCCTGCTTCAATTTGTCTTGTTTAAAAAATAAATATTACTTTATCCTTTCAACAAAACTTGATAAAATTGTGAGATATTAATCTGGTGATGTTGCGGATTTTGGTTTTTGAAAAATCTTTAAAACTGTTTGAGTGCTGCTATACACAAAATAAAAAGCAACAGTCCACAGCAAGCAGACAGCTTCCTTACGATACATAACTGGATGAGTGTAAATAAGGAAATAATGGGATCTGCAAAACTTTTTCGTACACAGGTGTCTGTCATTGCATGGTTCCATGGTGTAGCGGGCATCACATCTGCTTTACACGCAGAAGGTCCTGGGTTCAAACCCCAGTGGAACCAATCTACATGAATGGTTGAAGTTCCTCACAAACAAAAACTTGTAACAATCATGCAAGTTGTTTCATCTTACGTTGTAGAAGTGACAATATTTTTCTGCTGTTTGTTGTGGAAGTTACTGTTGTGTAGCTTTGTAACACACTATGAAGTTGCATGACCTCTTCAAAGATTGTATTCAAGGTTTACTTTAAGAAAATGTTTTAGCACAGGTTAACTTAAAAGATGTCTACATTAAATTTCAAACCCTGGTTTTGACTTGTATTGACTGTAGGAGCTTCATTATGTCGAAAGGAATTCCAAACTACCTTGCTTTGAAAGCTTCATTATAAGAACAAAAATGAAGATAACCAAGGGAGTATCTGTGGACTTCCGAATATGGGTACTTTACTAAAGTCGAAAAGGAGGAAGTCATAAAGAAGACAGGAACAAGGTGTGTTTGATAAGTTACCTCTGATTGAGCTTCGTTGATTCCAAAGTTTAGCAGTCACCAGGTCTACTTCACATGTAGGTCCTGGGTACAACCCCAAGTGCAACCAACCAGTACCAATGTTTTCCAGAGGTCAGTCAAGACCTATTGTTTGTTCCAGAAAACAGTGTTGACGAGCAATTCCTTTTCCTTGTCCTCTGGCCATATTGTCAGGCAAGATGGACAACCTTATCTCTCTCAAATCTGTCTTAATTATTGTATACAACTAGTCAAAGTCTTCTACACAACAAAGTGAAATTGTAAGGTAGTAAAAGTGTGGATGTTGTGAGTTTAAGTTTTAGAAAAATCTTTGCAATTGTACAAGAGGTCCAAACCACAAAGTGAAAGGCAACAGTATGTAGCTGGCAAACCCCTTCATTTGGAAAAACACAACCGGATGATTGACTAAAATTGAGGAATCTCAAGACTTCCACATACTGTACATGAGAAGTCACACTAAGTAAACAGATGGCTTTTTTTGAAAGGTTCCATGGTGTAGTGGTCATCACGTCTGCTTTACACGCAAAAGGTCCTGGGTTCAAGTCCCATTTGAACCAAAAGTTGTCTATGCTGTTCTATTGTTTTAATATACAGTAATTACTTTTGACCAGTAGTTCATTATCATTTAATGTCATATCATACTACCAAGGAAGTTGCACAACTTTTCCTGCTTCAATTTTTCTTGTTTAAAAAGTAAACATTACTTAAACCTTTCAACAAAACTTAATACAATTGTGAGATATTAATTTGTTGATGTTGCGGATTTTGGTTTTTGAAAAATCTTTGAATCTGTTCGAGTGCTACTATAGACAAAATAAAAAGCAACAGCCCACAGCAAGCAAACAGCTTCCTTACGATACATAACTGGATGAGTGTGAATAAGGAAATGATGGAATCTGCAAAACTTTTTCGTACACAGGTGTCTTACATTGCATGGTTCCATGGTGTAGCGGGCATCACATCTGCTTTACACGCAGAAGGTCCTGGGTTCAAACCCCAGTGGAACCAATCTTCATGAATGGTTTAAGTTCCTCTTAAATAAAAACTTGTAACAATCATTCAAGTTGTTTCATCTTACGTTGTAGAAGTGACAGTATTTTTCTGCTGTTTGTTGTGGAAGTTACTGTTGTGTATCTTTGTAACACACTATGAAGTTGCATGACCTCTTCAAAGATTGTATTCAAGGTTTACTTTAAGAAAATGTTTTAGCATAGGTTGACTTAAAAGTTGTCTACATTAATTTTCAGACCCGGTTTGACTTTTATTGACTGTAGGAGCTTCATTATGTCGAAAGGAATTCCAAACTACCTTGCTTTGAAAGCTTCATTATAAGAACAAAAATGAAGATAACCAAGGGAGTATCTGTGGACTTCCGAATATGGGTACTTTACTAAAGTCGAAAAGGAGGAAGTCATAAAGAAGACAGGAACAAGGTGTGTTTGATAAGTTACCTCTGATTGAGCTTCGTTGATTCCAAAGTTTAGCAGTCACCAGGTCTACTTCACATGTAGGTCCTGGGTGCAACCAACCAGTACCAATGTTTTCCAGAGGTCAGTCAAGACCTATTGTTTGTTCCAGAAAGCTGTGTTGACGAGCAATTCCTTTTCCTTGTCCTCTGGCCATATTGTCAGGCAAGTTGGACAACCTTATCTCTCTCAGTTCTGTCTTAATTATTGTATACAACTAGTCAAAGTCTTCTACACAACAAAGTGAAATTGTAAGGTAGTAAAAGTGTGGATGTTGTGAGTTTAAGTTTTAGAAAAATCTTTGCAATTGTACAAGAGGTCCAAACCACAAAGTGAAAGGCAACAGTATGTAGCTGGCAAACCCCTTCATTTGGAAAAACACAACCGGATGATTGACTAAAATTGAGGAATCTCAAGACTTCCACATACTGTACATGAGAAGTCACACTAAGTAAACAGATGGCATTTTATGAAAGGTTCCATGGTGTAGTGGTCATCACGTCTGCTTTACACGCAAAAGGTCCTGGTGCTTTCAATGCCAGCTGATTTGTACTGGATCGTTTGATTTATGATCTGCAATGTTTTTATGTTTTTCGTGTTGTACTTCATTGTATGTGTTGCCTGTTGCGTGTTTGTTTGTCCAGCACTTTGGTGTGGACTTGTTCCTGTTTAAAGTGCTTTATAAATAAAATGGTATGGTATGGTATGGGTTCAAGTCCCATTTGAACCAAAAGTTGTCTATATTGTTCTATTGTTTTAATATACAGTAATTACTTTTGACCAGTAGTTCATTATCATTTAATGTCATATCATACTACCAAGGAAGTTGCACAACTTTTCCTGCTTCAATTTTTCTTGTTTAAAAAGTAAACATTACTTAAACCTTTCAACAAAACTTAATACAATTGTGAGATATTAATTTGTTGATGTTGCGGATTTTGGTTTTTGAAAAATCTTTGAATCTGTTCGAGTGCTACTATAGACAAAATAAAAAGCAACAGCCCACAGCAAGCAAACAGCTTCCTTACGATACATAACTGGATGAGTGTGAATAAGGAAATGATGGAATCTGCAAAACTTTTTCGTACACAGGTGTCTTACATTGCATGGTTCCATGGTGTAGCGGGCATCACATCTGCTTTACACGCAGAAGGTCCTGGGTTCAAACCCCAGTGGAACCAATATTCAAGAATGGTTTTAAGTTCCTCTTAAATAAAAAACATGCAACAATCATTAAAGTTGCTTCATCTTACATTGTAGAAGTGACAGTATTTTTCTGCTGTTTATTGTGGAAGTTACTTAGTTGTGTATCTTTGTAACACACTAAGAAGTTGCATGACCTCTTCAAAGATTGTATTCAAGGTTTACTTTAAGAAAATGTTTTAGCATAGGTTGACTTAAAAGTTGTCTACATTAATTTTCAGACCAGGTTTGACTTTTATTGACTGTAGGAGCTTCATTATGTCAAAAGGAATTCCAAACTACCTTGCTGTGAAAGCTTCATTATAAGAACAAAAATGAAGATAACCAAGGGAGTATCTGTGGACTTCCGAATATGGGTACTTTACTAAAGTCGAAAAGGAGGAAGTCATAAAGAAGACAGGAACAAGGTGTGTTTGATAAGTTACCTCTGATTGAGCTTCGTTGACTCCAAAGTTTAGCAGTCACCACAGGTCTACTTCACATGTAGGTCCTGGGTACAACCCCAAGTGCAACAAACCAGTACCAATGTTTTCCAGAGGTCAGTCAAGACCTATTGTTTGTTCCAGAAAGCTATGTTGACGAGCAATTCCTTTTCCTTGTCCTCTGGCCATATTGTCAGGCAAGTTGGACAACATTATCTCTCTCAAATCTGTCTTAATTATTGTATACAACTAGTCAAAGTCTTCTACACAACAAAGTGAAATTGTGAGGTAGTAAAATTGTGGAAGTTATGAGTTTAAGTTTTAGAAAAATCTTTGCAATTGTACAAGAGGTGTAAACCACAAAGTGAAAGGCAAAAGTATGCAGCTGGCAAACCCCTTCATTTGGAAAAACACAAATGGATGATTGACTAAAATTGAGGAAACTCAAGACTTCCACATACATGAGAAGTCCCACTAAGTAAACAGATGGCATTTTCTGAAAGGTTCCATGGTGTAGCGGTCATCACGTCTGCTTAACACGCAGAAGGTCCTGGGTTCAAGTCCCATTTGAACTAAAAGTTGTCTATGCTGTTCTATTGTTTTAATATACGGTAATTAGTTTTGACCAGTAGTTCATTATCATTTAATGTCATATCATACTACCAAGGAAGTTGTACACCTTTCCCTGCTTCAATTTGTCTTGTTTAAAAAATAAATATTACTTAAACCTTTCAACAAAATTTTTGATGTTATGGGTTTAAGTTTTAGAAAAATCTTTGCAATTGTTCAAGAGGTGCACACCACAAAGTGAAAGGCAACAGTAGGCAGCTGGCAAACCCCTTCATTTGGAAAAACACAACCGGATGATTGACTAAAATTGAGGAAACTCAAGACTTCCACATACATGAGAAGTCACACTAAGTAGACAGATGAT
>JBBPBX010071059.1:0-18420 GCA_038048925.1 Garcialebias charrua | reverse complement strand
ACAGTTGGGTTTCTTCACTCAGAAAGTCAAAGTCTAAAAAAAACAACATACCGGGTAATTGCAAAAAACTATTTTACTAAAACAACCGTTACTAAATGAGTACTTTGTAATTTCACAGCATCCTGTCTTTTTGCACTCACTCAAGATTTAAGGAATACTCGTCTGCTGCCACCACTTTTTTCATCAAACGTGAAACCTAACCTCACCTGAGCAATCTGCATTCAGGTTGTTTTCTGCTCAGAAAGATGTGGACAAAAGAGTTATAATGATAATGTTTTATGCAGCTACAAAACATTTGTCTGCATGTCACCATGCTATTACTGAAAGAAGAAAAAAAACAAGATAAACTGATGTTAGCTAGAAACAGGCCTGGGTTTGACATTAAACACACAAAAGAAAAAGCTTTAAAAATACAAAGCAGATTGCATGATTTAGCATTGTCCTGATGCATGCTCATTAATCCAAGCAGATATATCTAAGGTTGGTTCAGGTCGTCTGGACAGATTCTTCTTTTTTGAAATGTCTAGTTTTTCGACTAACAAAGGAACAAACACACCCACACCCCACTGAACATAGGTGGATCTGTGGTGGAGGTGGTCTCCAGCTACAAGTACCTGGGTGTACACTTGAATGATAACCTCAGCTGGAGCAACAACACCACCAGCCTGATCAAGAAAGGTCATCAGAGACTCTACTTCCTCAGACGGCTGAGACGAGCTGGTCTGAGCAGCCCAGTTCTCACCTCGTTCTACAGGTGTGCAGTGGAGAGCATCCTGTGCTCCAGCATCAACGTGTGGCATGGAGGCTGCACAGTTGCAGAGAGGAAAGCTCTACAGAGAGTGGTGAAGGCTGCACAGAAGTCTGTTGGAGTCAGTCTCCCCACCATCACAGACATTTACACCTCCAGATGCAGGAAGAGAGCCACCTGCATCATGAAGGACCACACTCACCCAGCACACTCACTCTTTGCCCCACTCCCCTCAGGACGGAGGTTGAGAAGCATCAGATGTAGAACCACTAGACTGAGGAACAGCTTCTACCCTGAGGCTGTCAGACTCATGAATAAATAAATAATGGGAATGATCACTGCAAAATATCACATCATGCTGATGCCGATCTGTTTCTTGTTGCTGTGTTCATCTGTGACCATCTGCTCATAAAGACTCGTGTTCGTGCTGCTGTTTATAATGATGTTTTCTCTCTACATTAGGGCTTAGTGTATTACTAGCTGATGTTTCTCTTAGATAATCCTAGATGTTATTACTGTTTTTCTCTTGCATTTGTTGTTGGATGTAACTGGGACCCTGTGTACATAATCTCGTTTTCATCACATGTACCACATGCGGTGCAAATGACAATAAAGACTCGCTGACTCTGACTGACTCTGACTCTAAAAGATTCAGAACAAAAAAAAAATCCATCCAGAGGGCCAGACTCAACCTTGTTAGATGATTTAGCATTAAAATTTAGCAACTACCGGTATAAACTTTCTGCACTCCAAGTGATGGCTGAATGAACGCAGATGTAGTCTGTTCAACCAAAACTCGTCACAGGTGCTGAGTAATACCATACCATACCATACCATACCATTTTATTTATAAAGCACTTTAAACAGGAACAAGTCCACACAAAGTGCTGGACAAACAAACACGCAACAGGCAACACAGACAATGAAGTACAACACGAAAAACATAAAAACATTGCAGATCATAAATAAAACGATCCAATACAAATCAGCTGGCATTGAAAGCAATGGAGTAGTAGTGAGTTTTTAACCGGGATTTGAAAACCGAGAGGGAGGGGGCCTGTTTGATGAGCAGCGGTAACTCGTTCCAGAGTCTTGGGCCTGCTACAGAGAAAGCCCTGTCACCTCTGCGCTTAAGGCGAGTTTCTGGAACTATTAAGAGTACCTGATCCTCTGACCTCAAAGCACGTGGAGGGACATATGGGTGTATCAGATCCGAGAGATAGGCGGGGGCGAGACTGTTCAGCGATTTGTAGACATACATGAGAATTTTGAATTGGATTCGAAGATGAACCGGTAGCCAGTGAAGGGAGGCCAAGACTGGTGTAATGTGCTCTCTTTTGCGTGTGCTGGTTAAAAATCGGGCAGCTGCGTTCTGAACCAGTTGTAATCGTGCAATGGTGGCTTGACTGACGCCAAGCAGAAGGGAATTGCAGTAATCCAGCCTAGATGTAATGAATGCGTGAATCACTGTCTCCAGGTTGTTTTTTGATAATATGGGCTTCAGCTTAGACAGACGCCTCAGCTGGAAAAAACAGGATTTGACAATCATGTTTACATGACTGTTGAGTTTCATGGAAGGATCCATTATCACTCCCAGATTTGTGACTTTTTGTTTTTCGGACAGGGGTAGAGCAGACAGGTCAATGCAGTGGTTTGAGGTTGTGTCATTGGGAAGGAACAATATGGCTTCCGACTTCTTATCGTTGAAGCTTAAGAAATTTAAAGCCATCCAGTCCCTGATGTCAGCCAGGCAGTCGAGCAGAGGTTGAATAGAGCCTGTACCATTTTGTCTTAGGGGGAAGTAAATTTGACAGTCATCAGCGTAGAAGTGGAAGGGTATATTGTGTTTCCGGAAAATAGCACCGAGTGGCAGCAGGTATAAGGAGAACAAGAGAGGACCCAGGATGGACCCCTGCGGAACCCCCCATTTAAGAGCCGCCACTGCAGAAGTAAAATCGTTGATGGAAACACAAAAGGATCTGTCAGAGAGGTAGGATCTGAACCAGTTTAGGGCTGATCCTGAGATGCCCACCCACTGCTCCAACCTAGCAATGAGGATCTCATGGTCGATGGTGTCGAAAGCGGATGTGAGGCCCTGGTGGTTGCGATTTTATCTAAAAAGAAATGTTGGAAGTTCTCGCACAGCTCAGTCGAGGCTTCCATGGGTGATTGTTCAGTGAGGTGGAGAACAGAGTTTAGGGTGGAGAACAGAACTCACGATCCTACCACACGCAGCAATCTTAATGAAAAGTACAAGAAAGAAAAATATTGAAAACTGAAAGTTATGCACCATAACTCGTGTTCCCTGAAGGAAGGGAACAAGGTGCAACATTATTGGTATGGGAAATTGCGCCCCGCGCGATTACCTGAAGGAATACATTCACGCCTTTACGGCAGGGGGCGTCAGCGTCACCCCAGAGACCCCGCCCTCTGGGTACTTAAGACGCGGACGCCCATCCTACTTCCTCCAAAATGCACTTCACCGAGCTTCAGCATTGAAAAGGGCCAACTGTGTTGCACCTCGTTCCCTTCCTTCAGGGAACATGAGTTATGGTGCATAACTTTCAGTTCCCTTATCAGTCAGTCACTCGGTGCAACACTATTGCTATGGGAACGTAATTCATTCATGCCCTTGAAATGCTCAGTAAAATGCATGCTTGTGTGAACATCTGCCTTTATACATTAGGCATCACTTGGCCGCTCTCTACTGTGTTGCAAACTGGTTCGTTGAGCTCCAGTTCGTAGCCGCGCAGATGTCTGCAACTGGCACGCCCTTGAACAGTGACCATGAGGTGGCCAAGCCTAGGGTAGAATGGGCACGTACCCCAGAGGGTACCTGTTGACCCTTGCTACTTTACGCCCTCTTAATGGCCTCAGTTACCCAGTGTGAGAGGTGTTGCTTTGACAGTGCCCTGCCAGTAGCAGGGGCTGCAAAACACACGAACAGCTGGTTTGTTTTCCTCCAATCAGCTTTTTTCTCAATGTAATCACTTAAGGCCCTAACAGGGCATAGTGCCCACAGTTTCTTCTGTTCCTGAGTGAGGACAGGAGCAGGAGGAAAAGAAGAGAGCTCAAAGTCCAAACTTCGGGGATTCAAAGTCAAGACCTTTGGGACGTATGCAGGGTTAGGCCTTAGGGTAACATTTGACCCGTCAGGGGCAAACTTTGTACACATTGGGTGCACAGACAGAGCATGGAGGTCACCCACACGTTTCGCCGAGCACAGAGCCAGGAGAAAAGCGGTCTTATAAGATAACAAATCTATCTTAGTATCACTTAAAGGTTCAAATGGGGGCTCACAGAGAGCACTCAGGACCAATTGAAGATCCCACTCAGGGGTCAAAGTCCTGCTGGGTGGTCTCTTCCTCAGTACGTCCTTCATGAACCTTATCATGAGAGGGTGTGTGCCGGGCGTCTTGCCCCCCAGCCCTTATGGCATGCAGAGATGGCTGACAGAAACACCTTAATTGTAGAAAAGGAGCGGCCTTTCTCCAGCAAGTCCTGTAGAAAGGTAAGAAGCTGGACCAGGTCATAGGAATAAGGAACAATATTCCTTTCCATGCACCAAGCTTCAAAAACACACCATTTACGAGCATAGAGAGTCTGTGTTGACACAGCTCTTGCCCCTTATATGGTATTCACCACATTGCTGGGGAGGCCTGAGGCCATCAGTTTGTCCCTTTCAGCAGCCAAGCTGTAGGTTGCCATAGTCCTGGGCGTGAGCGGAGAGGTTGTTCTTGTTGGTGATGCAGCAGGTCCCTGCAGAGGGGCAGATGCCCATGTTTCTGGAGTAAGCCTATCTCCAAGGGCCCTGGGCCCCGTGACCCCTCGGGAGCCAGTTATATTAGGGAGGGGGCTTTCCCGTAAATGTGCCCCCACGCCACCCGGACCGGGAGTGATAAGGGACAGGAGCAATGCACCGTCCCTGTTGGATAAACGTGAGCCAGAATGTTTGCTTTTTCTCCTCTTAGGGAGAGACACGGGGCGGAGGGGGTGCAGGTTTCGTAAGCAAGCAGACCTCCTGACTCCAGTCAGTTCCACGACCGGGTCTGGTTCATGAGCCTCCAGCCCCACCATTACTCTGGGGCTTGGCAAAACCCCAGGGGGTTGTGTTACCCCTGGTGAGGGGATGTCATTTAAAGGCAGAGCTTACTCGGTACAACGAGCACTGTCACATGTTACAGATGCACTGTTTGTGCATGGTCTGCTGTCCGTGTAAGATGGAAAGTTAGTTTCAGAGCAAGGACGTAAAACTGCACTAAAAACCCTTTTTCTGCTGATGACTTATAAGCTTGTCTGATGGCATTAAGTCCAGACCCTTTTGGAGATGAAGGGGATCCTGGTCCCGCTCCGGTGCATTCCCTGCTTTGTAACGTTTGTTTACAAAAACAGCAGCGTCATTGTTATTTCCTTCGTCAGAATGCGAGTCTGGCCCGGCTCTGTGAGCCTCTGCTGTGGCCCCCCCGTTACTCATTACCATACCATACCATACCATACCATTTTATTTATAAAGCACTTTAAACAGGAACAAGTCCACACAAAGTGCTGATGCTGACATCCGTTGAAAAGCGACTGGTGGCCATAGCAGAAAGTTGCCATGGTTACCAAGTTCTGTCAGCACGCCATCCTGGCGTGCGGACGTGCTGCAGACTTGATGAATTTGTGTATTGTCGGCCCTGTGGGTTCCGACGGGGTGGGGGTTAAAAGATGTGACCCCCCTCACCTGGCCCCGTGGATGCTGAGTGTACCTGTTTGCAGATGCCTCTAGGTCTGTCTGCTGCAGACAGCCTCGAGGCCACCTGCTGGGGTTTATTGTCTGAGCTAATACCCCATGAGCCGCGAGGGAGAGGGGGGAACCGCTCTTCTCCTTTTATAGCGATCGGTATCGGGGGGGAGCCGTGTTGTTGATGTTGCTGTGTGGTTTTTTTTTTGTTTTTTTTGTTTGTTGAGTCAAGAAACAGGGTGAAAACGTTCTTTGAGTTTTATTCGTGTTTTTGTGCAACAACATCTCTGACTTTATGTCACTCACAGCAGAACAACCATGTTTTGTGCATATAACCATGTCATCAGCTTTTTGTACGTTTTTACAAATAAAGTCTGGACATGTAAGGTTCAGGTCCCGTAACACGTGGGCGGGCGAGTCTGTAAAGTTAAGCAGAGGGCCTGCTTCATCAGGCACGCTTCTGTCTTGTGTCCCGACTTGCCGAGGAGATCCTTTGTTGGACCGCCAAGTGGGGAACGAACCTGTTCCTACTCCAGGAATGACTGGCTTGTGGCGGGCCCGGCGGGGTCTTTGCCAGTGCTCCCCCTCGTGCGCCGGCCTCTTTTGCGGCGGATTACGTGTGGTTGAGCGGTGCCGAGGCTGCACGGGCCTGTTCCCTGCTGTCTCCCTGGGGGGGGCAAAAGCTCTCCTGGGCATGCCTTCCCGGAGGGCTTCAGCCTGTTTGCGCCTCTGTTCAAGCCTTGTCTGAATCCGGTCCAGAGCTTTTCCAAACAGTCCCGTCGGTTCTATCGAGTGGTGCAGAAAATGAAACCGTTGTCCCTCTGGGAGGTCTGTTAGGGTCATCCACAGATGGCGTTGTGCAATGACCACCTCGGCCATGCCTCTGCCCTACGCGATGGCTGCTGTCCCCATCATTTGGAGCACAAAGTCTGTTGCCCTGCGGGCTTCCTCTAGCACTTCTGTGGCAGCCTGCTTGTCTGTCGTCACCTGGAGCTCCTGCAGTTTTTCAGCCAGGTACGCTTGCATCATCGCGGACGCGTTCATCGCGTGCCGCGAGGCCCTGAGCCCTGTAGCATTTCTCGAGCTGAGTAGCTGAGGCTCGACAGGCTTTACTGGGCAGAGTCGGTTTTGTTCCAGAAGACCTGGGGGCCAAATGAGATGCAAGCGTGTCCTCCATTTGTGGCACGTTGGCTATTCCTGCTGCTTCCATCCCAGCCACGTCAAGGAACTGTGAGAGCGGGAGCAGCATAGGAGCCCTGGGCTCAGGCCAGGTGCGAGTCAGCTCTGTGAGGAAATCCGGGAAGATGGGCATTCTGTGCCTCATTGTAGATTGCTGTTTTGCATAAAAATAATTTTGTGCCAACCTTTAGATTTTTTGACGAGGTAGAGGTTCGGGCCACGGGATCTGTAACGTGTCCACCGTTCTCCGGCACAGATCGAACAGAGCAGGGATGGAAGTGTCAGTCTCCGGGAGTACAGGCGCCGGGGTGTGAGAGAGGTCCCCCTCCTCCCCGTCACACTCGTTGTCAGCTTAGTCACCAGAAAATTCACCTGAGGCTGTTAGCGAGATCTCATCCGCGTTCATCATGCCTCGAGTGTCAAAGTCGGCTGTCGAGTCCCCAATGGGAGCCGCCACATCTGGGCTTTCACCCCATTCAACTCGGGTGCTGTCCTCCAAAACCTTGCTCTCAAGCTCTGGCGTGGGAGTGAGAGTCTCAGTGAGGTCCAGGTCTGTTGGCGCCACGGTTGCGCCCATGGCTTTGGCCACAAAGTCCACTCGGTGCCTCCTCACCGCCTCCAGCATCTGGCTGCAGTGCGGGCATGAGTCGGGCGCGTCCAGTGCCATTTTTGCATGCAACATTCCCAGGCAGACAGGACAGGCCTCGTGGGTGTCCGTAGTAGAGAGGTAAAAACCGCAGCCCCTGGGGCAGGCGCGCGAGGTCGGGCTCGCCGTCCTGCTAGCTTTTTTCAGAAGTCTCGGCTTTCACTTTCCTTTCTCTGGAGCCATGTCCGAGAGAAGGCAAGCAAGTCTTTCCAAAATTCTCTTTTGAGACGTTTCCTCCGTCGTGTCGCTTTCGCTGGCTAGCCTGCTACGACTTAGCAGGGTAGCGATGTGACGCAGTTAGCGCTGTCGAGTGAAGCAGTCTACGGAGAGAAGAGAAGAAAACTTCGGGGTTAAGGAAAAAATGTGCCGGACTAGCTTTCGCTAGCCCAGCAGTATGCAGGAAAAATTCTCTGTACGCTCTGCGTAAGGAGCGAGCTCACCTCTGGTCGAGCGATGAACAACAGAGAAGTCCCATGAAGAGAAGAGAAGTTCAGGTTTAAGCAAGGTGAAGGGCAATAAGAGGAAGTAGGATGGGCGTCCGTGTCTTAAGTACCCAGAAGGCGGGGTCTCTGGGGTGACGCTGACGCCCCCTGCCGTAAAGGCGTGAATGTATTCCTTCAGGTAATCGCGGGGGTGCAATTTCCCATAGCAATGGTGTTGCACCGAGTGACTGACTGATAAGGGAACCCAGAATGTAGCGTCAAAGTGAAATATTCAGAATTTTGTTGTTGTTGTTGTTGTTGTTGTTGTTGTTGTTGTTGTTGTTGTTGTTGTTGTTGTTGTTGTTGTTGTTGTTGTTGTTGTTGTTGTTGCAAAACCTTTAAAGTACACATGACAATTCATCCACAGATTAGCTTGAGCAGCCATCACCAGTGGAAACCATTGAGAAATGTCTGACACATTCTGGTTAAAATGACACAGATCATAGTGGTGGGAACATGACAGTCACATGCATCAACATTATCTTTACCTGCTTCTTCCTTTTTGGGTCATCACTGGTGCCCATGTCCAGCCATCACTGTGCGAGAGGCGGGGTACACCCTGGACAGTTCACAAGTCCATCACAGTTCCACGCATGGACCAACATGCTGCATTCCATTCAGGTTTCTGAATTTAAGTTGGGATAAAATGCTTTGTTGGTTTGACATTTTGGATTATCTGTGACTCAGATAAGAGTCTATACAAAGAGCACAACTGAGCAATTTTCTCATGTAGCACTTTGCAACTGCTTTTCTGATTGAATCTCCCTGGATCAATAACGCATAAACAAGATGCTGTTAACACACACCCTTTAGAGACGTCTGAACATAGGCACAATGAGGTATACGGTACCCTAATTTTCATCCAAAGAAACTGTTGGGACAAACATTGATTTCAATCTGTCTCCAGATAAGGTGAAAGTGCAAAGTTTAAAAGCACCAAAAAAGACCAGCTCACTGATAATCTGCCTTTTGTGTGTGACTCTATAAATCATTCTTTGTTGACTTTGGAAAGCTTCAGGTCTCATCCAGATCCAGTCAAATACTTTACACTTATTATTGCAGTTTTTGGTGAGGATTTTTTTTTATTATTATTTTCAACAAACATTTATCAAAATTGAGACTTTATACAACTCAGATTTTAGTGTATCATTGTAAAGCTGACAAATATATTAGAAAAACCACATGATGCACCCTTGTGCATGTTAAAAGGTGGAGGTGAAGGGACTCAATGCAGAAGTATAAGTAGAAGCAGGAGCAAGGAAGGACCTTTCACCACTAACCCAACAAACAAGAAGGATAAAGTGTTATGTGTTGTCATCACTATATGTAAAAGAATAAGACGAATAAGAACAAGCTTTATTATCATTGTACCGAGATACAGCTAGAATATATTTGTACAGTTGTCCGAAAGATGGGCGGAGTGTGCGTAGCTGCTGTAATGATAGCGCAACCTCTTATCTTTTTCAGAATACTTTTTAGATAGAAAAAGGGGAAAAAATCCACGAGGAAAGGATAG
The DNA here is from genome assembly GCA_038048925.1 of Garcialebias charrua. Taxonomy (NCBI): domain Eukaryota; kingdom Metazoa; phylum Chordata; class Actinopteri; order Cyprinodontiformes; family Rivulidae; genus Garcialebias; species Garcialebias charrua. The sequence continues at coordinate 9,126 of JBBPBX010071059.1, read as the reverse complement.
TGGCATTACAAAAAATATCTCCACAGCTTATCCTATCAGGACACAATTTAAGGCATCAAAAAACGCTGCCAGCAAGCACATTTATGAACACGTTACATATGCATTTGACTGCAAAGCAGTCCATGAAGCCCTTCCAGATAGCCCATAGTCCTGATTGTATGTTCTCGTACAATGGTGAAATTGGTTCCCTTTCAGTCATGTTATCTCGGTGCAACATATGCAATGGGAATTGCGCCCCCACGCGATTACCTGAAGGAATACATTCACGCCTTTACGGCAAGGGCGTCAGCGTTGCGCCAGAGGCCCCGCCCTCTGGGTATTTAAGCCGCTGACGCCCATCCATCTTTCTCTTTTTTGCACTTCACCTCGCTTAAAACCTGAACTTCGTGGGACTTCTCTGTTGTCGCATCGCTCGATTGAGGTGAGCCTGCTCCCTACACTGAGCGTACAGAGAAATTTTCCTACGTACTACTGGGCTGGCGAAAGCTAGTCCAGCGTTTTTCTACTTACCTCGAAGTTTTCTTCTCTTTACGCAGCTGCTTCGCTCGACGGCGCTAACTGAGTCACAACACTCCCTGCTAACCATTAGCAGGCTAGCCAGCGAAAGCAAGACGACGGAGAGGACGTCTTCGAACAAAAGGAAACTAAGAACAACTTTGACGCTTCTCGTCTCTGGACATGGCTCCCGAGAAGGGAAAACAGAGGACAAAGAAGAAGAAAACCAGCAGGACGACGAGCCCTCGCTCGCGCCCCTGCCCCAGCGGATGCAGCTACTCCCTCACGGTGACGGACACCCACGAGGCCTGTCCTGTCTGCCTAGGGATTCTGCACGTGAGAAAAGTGCTGGAATTCCCTGACTCCTGCTCCCACTGCCGTCGAATGTCGGCGGTAGTGAGGAAACGTCGCGCGGACGCGTTGGCTAAATACATGGCTAAGGCCGCGGCGCTGAAGGTCGCACGTCGCACAAAGCTGCTTGCTCCCAAACCGGAGCTCGAGAACGTGGACCTGGAATGCAGCGGTCGAGTCGGAGATGACAATGTGTCGGACTCCTCAGTTGCCGTCGAGGACTCGACGCCCGAAGTGTCTGACCAAGACACTGATTTTCATTAATGAAAAGTGCGTTATGAATTGAATTCATTATTATTATTATTATTATTATTATTATTATTATTACGGTTACAGAGGAGAAAGTGTGGATTCCTCCCAGAACCTGGCGCAAATCCTACCGGAACCGAACTTGTCGGTCCCTGCTCTGTTCGACCTGTGCCATAGGGCGGCGGATACCCTGCAGGTCACGTGGCCAGACCCCACGCCTCGCCAACAGGCTACGAGGCTGGCGGGAAACTACTTCTATACGAAGCAGCTGACAACGTCGCAAAAAATGCCAATTTTTTCGGACTTCCTCATGGAGCTCAAATGCTACTGGGTGGAACCCGGAGCTCCCATCACGCTGCCACTATCCCGACTCCTTGATGTTGCGGGAATGGAGACAGCGGGCCTCGCCAGCACACCCCTGATAGAGGAGACTCTGGCGGCTCACCTGGCCCCCGTAGCCACGGGGATGAAACCAACGCTACCCAGCAGGGCCTGCCGCGCTTCGGAGAAACAACTTGAGAAGTGCTACAAGGCTCAGGGCCTCGTGGCTCGCGCAATGAATGCATCAACCATGGTGCAGGCGTACCTGGCAGAAAAACTGTAGGATATCCAGGTAACAAAAAACGAGCAGGCCGCAACGGAGGCCATGGAGGAGGCCCGCCGTGCCTCTGACTTCGTGCTCCGCATGATGGGGACAATAGCCATTTCGCAAGGCAGAGCAATGGCGGAAATAGTTGTCGCCCAGCGCCATCTTTGGCTAACATTGTCGGACCTCCCGGAAAACCAGAGGTCCACCTTCCCAGCACCCGATCGAGTCGACGGGACTCTTCGGGGAGCCCTGGAACGCGTCCAGGCCAGGCTGGAACAAAGCCGCAAACAGGCGGAAGCCCTCCGCGAGGGGTTGCCGAGGAAAAGCTTTGCACCCCCAAAGAAGACATGCGTGGCCTCCCACGGAAGAGACCCGCTGGTGACAGTGAAACTTTCCAGTACCGGCCGAGGGCCTCTTCAGTGACCCCGTGTGGAACTCAGATTTGGGCCTTATGAAGCAGGACGAACTGATAATTTTACAGGTTTGCCCACCTACTCGGTACGGGAACCTAACCTTTTAATAATAATAATGAATTTAATTTATAACGCACTTTTCATTAATGAAAATCTCAAAGTGCTACAAAGTGGAACAAAATTAAAGGTCAAATACAACAAATAAAATCAATAATACTATCAACTAAGATCAAAGATAGAATCATAAGGAGCCAGAGTTAGCCTGGTTGAAACCACACCCTGTCCTTCACTTCGCTTTGGACTAGGGTCTGGCATTCCTCCCATAGAAAACGATTTCTCCGGCAGATTTTTGAATGGACCAATCAGAGAACAGAAGGCAGAGTTTTGTTAGTTTAGCCTGGCGAGGCCAGGCTATTCAGATAAATTGCTCAGAAACCACTCGGTGGATATTTTTTCTGCCACCAGTGTGTAATTATATGTCTCTAATTTACTGACTGTTGGCCTAGATTAAACATTTGAGATAAAATTCGATTTTTTATCATTTATTTTCGTAGCGCACCCGAGGCTGTTTGGAAAATGTCAAACCGAAACTAGTTAAATCCAGCAGATTTGACCATTTCGTGAATTGATTTAGGAACTGTTAAGCTCAGGAACACTTCTGATATAACGTCAGATAAGAAATATATTTTTTATCAGCTGAGAAATAATAGTTTTACCTTGTTTTTCATGAAAATTCCTTCGTGGCGGCAGCCATCTTGAATGACGACGTCAGTCGACGTCGTTCAAAACTCCGCCTTCTGCTCTCTGATTGCTCAGGAACACTTCTGATATAACGTCAGCTAAGAAATATATTTTTTATCAGCTGAGAAATAATAGTTTTACCTTGTTTTTCATGAAAATTCCTTCGTGGCGGCAGCCATCTTGAATGACGACGTCAGTCGACGTCGTTCAAAACTCCGCCTTCTGCTCTCTGATTGCTCAGGAACACTTCTGATATAACGTCAGCTAAGAAATATATTTTTTATCAGCTGAGAAATAATAGTTTTACCTTGTTTTTCATGAAAATTCCTTCGTGGCGGCAGCCATCTTGAATGACGACGTCAGTCGACGTCGTTCAAAACTCCGCCTTCTGCTCTCTGATTGGTCCGGTCAAAAATCGGCCGGAGAAATCGTTGTCTATGGGAGGAATCCCAGACTGTGCAGTGAAGGGAAATGAGAATTGAGCGGAGCTGTGCAGGAAGGCGAGGGCCAGGCTAAGGCAGAGTAGGCTCGCTTAAAAAGAAAGGTCTTCAGGCCGCTTTTAAAGTCAACCAGTGACTGTGGAGCTCTCAGGCAGTCAGGAAGAGAGTTCCATAGGCGGGGGGCAGCCACACTGAAAGCCCGGTCTCCCATGGTCCTCAAATTGGTTCTCGGAATGTGAAGGAGATTACTGTTCTGTGACCGTAGAGACCGGGTGGATGAATATTTAACAAGAATGTCCTTTAGATAATCTGGTGAAGTTCCGTGTAAGCATTGATGTGTAATGAGAGCAGTTTTGTACTGAATTCTGTAAGCGACAGGAAGCCAATTGAGGTTCCGGAGAATGGACGTAATATGTTCAAATTTACGAACTCTCAACAAAATCCTTGCTGCACTGTTTTGAATATATTAAAGCTTCTGAAGGTATTTGCCAGGGATTCCAATAAACAGGGAGTTGCAGTAGTCGAGCCTGGAGGAGACAAAAGCATGGATGAGCTTCTCAGCATCATAAAAAGTTAGGGAAGGGTGAAGTCTGGAGATGTTTCGAAGATGGAAGAAGCAGGTTTTAAACAGATGCTTAATGTGATTTTCGAATGTATGATGAGAATCCATTTTTATTCCAAGATTTGTAACAGAGGTGGAGAGGGGGATGTCTTGTCCAGAAAAGGAGATTGTTGTTATAGTTGATGTTTGTACCTGGTGAGGGGTGCCAATCAGTATGGCCTCAGTCTTGGAGCAGTTTAATTGAAGAAAGTTCTGATTCATCCATGCCCTTATTTCCTCCAGGCAGGTAGAGAGGGTAGTGAGTGAAGATGGAGATGACAATGGGGAAGATGAGGATGTTCCAGTCCTGATGTAAAGCTGTGTATCGTCGGCATAACAGTGAAAAGAAATGTTGAACTGATTAATAATTTGACCTAAAGGCAGCATGTAAAGGGAAAACAGCAGGGGCCCCAGAACTGACCCCTGAGGAACACCACAGGAGACACAGACTGTCTGGGACGTGGCGGAGCCAAGACTAACACATTCCAGCCTATTGGAGAGGAAAGATTTGAACCAGTCCAGGACAGTGTCACAGAGACCAACCTTTTGAGCCCAGCCTCTACTTGTAAAGTACTACGAGGAGCTGGTGACATGTGTGCGCGCACCAAACATGACTCGCCTACTGTATGTGTAAACAAAACAAACACTGTTTCAGGCATGTACAAAAATAAAAGTACCAAAGCACAAACTGCCCTGGTTCTTGACTCGAGTCCCATTTTTATAAAACACAAACCATGTGGTCAAACTATGAACCACAGCAAGATACATGAGCTCTGCTAAAGACTGTCAGATCTCGCAATATCTTCTGTTGGGCCGACCAGCTGCTCGAGAGAGCGCGAGAGGGGTCAAAGGCCACCCCTCCAGTGCTAAAACACGACGAGCAGCAATTGAGCATGCCATCCAGGCTCAACGCGCACGCGTAGGCCTGGAAGGCGTGTCTACCAAATGATTGGGTCATGACAATGATATGTCACGGGCTCAAGTTGCAGTTCACAAGAAGACCGCCCCACTTCACAGGGATACTGCAATCAAAGATTAACCCTACACATGCACACGTGCTGAGGGAGGAAGTTTTGACGATGATGCAAAAGGGAGTGATTAGTTTGGTCTCAAGACGCAAACTACGCTTTGGCCACTATAGCAAGTACTTCCTGGTGCCCAAAAAGGATCATTCCCTGAGACGATTCTGGATCTAAGGACTCTGAATAAGAGAATAAAAACTTTAAGTTCAAGATGCTTACACTGCGGCAAGTTCTCCAGTCTGTGAGACCAGGAGACTACGCATGTACAATGGATTTGAAAGATGCCTATTTCCACATAGGCGTGTGGAGGAAACACAGAAAGTTCCTCCGCTTTGCGTTCGAAGGGAATGCTTATGAATTCAAAGCCTTACCCTTCGGTTTAAAGACTGCTCCTCGTACATTTACTAAATGTTTGGATGCAGCCCTGACCCCCCTTAGGAATCAAGGACTCAGGGTCATGAATTACTTGGATGACCTGCTGATTCTGGCTGGAAGCAGAATGCAGGCCCAGTCACACTCCTATAGGGTGATCTCTCACCTGGAGTCTCTCGGGTTTGTCATAAACCTACAAAAGAGTGATCTAACTCCATCACGGGTTACCGTATTTCTGGGAGTACAGATCGACACTGTCCGGTACAGAGCATGGCTCTCAAAGGAACGAGTTTCCTCCATTCGCCATTGCCTGGAAAGATTTAAACTGGATCAACGGGTCCCTGTGAAAACGTGCCAACGCCTTTTAGGTCTCTTGACGGCAGCCATTCCCTAAGTGCCACACGCATTACTGAAAATGCGGGCCATACAAGTATGGCTAAACCGACAGACACAACCTGCCCTGACTAGTCAAGCAGGAAAGGTTAGGATAGTTTCAGAGTGCCTGAAGGTTTGGAACCTTGGAGAGATTTGTCTGTTTTCACGGAAGAGGTCCCATTGGGAAGGGTGTCATCTCTTGTAGTCATCAAGACGGACGCCTCTAAAACAGGATGGGGGCGATCTGCAGAAATCAGAACGCCCGCGGCCTTTGGAATAAACAGGAAGCGAGATTACATATCAACTTCCTGGAGTTGCTAGCCATATTCCTGTCATTAAAATACTTCTTCAGTAAAGGTTTGATTGCTGGGCTTTTCGTCAATTTCGTAGCTTCCCCGAAACCGGAAGTAATTCTTCATCCCCAACCACAACATCCTCCGAACTGGAACCAATGCAGGTGAGACGGCCAAAATTATATCCAGAGGAGAAACAGTGGAGACTTGCGGCCAATGAGTGCATGTACTGTGGCAAAACTGGCCATTATGTGAGAGGTTGCCAGCTCTGGTTAAAAGGAAGGCATCCCCAGTAGCATCCCCAGTAGCTCAGGAGATACTCGTGAGCCTTTTCTCCTGATCACAATTTCTATTTACCTGCGATCATGTGCATTGTAAATACAATTTTTTCTACTCAGGCTCTGATTGATTCGGGGGCCAAACAGAATCTTATCAGTTTAAACCTTGTAAAAAAATAAAAATTCTGTTTCTCTAAATCAGAATATCAATGTTGCTGCACTCACTGGTCAGACCATCTCCTTCATCTCCCTCAGGACTCATCCTCTCCATCTGGTCCTCTCGGGTAATCACCATGAATTCACTGAATTTTTTGCTTTTGAATCAACAAGACCTCAACTCATTCTGGGTTACCTATGACTTAATAAACACAGCCCGCTGATAAATTGGAGGAGTAAGCAAATCGAAAAGTGTGGGAGGGCTGTTCTAGTGAATGCTTACGTTCTGCTATTTCTTCTGTCTTTCCCGCTCCTATCTCTGAAGAGGATGACTTCTTGAAACCATCTTGGCTCCAGCAAACTGACTGGTCCATTTAAGGTTTTTACTGCTTGGTGAGGTTTGCTGGAACTCCTCTGACTGATGATGCCCTCAAACTGTCCAGATGACCCGACTGAGAATTACTGGATAATTCACACACTTCTTCTGCTACCGGTCTGTCTTCCTTTTAAGCCTCCCTAGGATACTCCCCTCCCCTGTTTCCTGCCAAGGAGTCTGACATTTCTGTCCCCTCTGTTCAGCATCACCTCCGTTGTTGTCGCAGAATTTGGTGCCAGACCAGATCAGCCCTTTGCCATACTGCCGAACAAAACAAGAAGTTTGCTGACTGACACCGTTCTGTTGCACCAAGGTACCAAGTGGGTCAGAAGGTATGGTTGTCCACTAGGGACATCAAGCTAAAGGACACCCCCAAAAATCTGGCCCCCAGGTTCATCTGTCTTTTCCCCATAACCAGGATCATAAATCCTTCAGCTGTACATCTTCATTTACCTTCTACAATGACAATTCATCCTATATTTCATGTTTCTCAAGGGAAGCCTGTTACCTCGAGCCCCCTGAACCCTCTACCCAACTCCCCTCCTCCCCCTTGACTGATTGATGATAACCCTGTCTTTACAGTAAGACAACTGTTGGACATCCATCACAGGGGTCAAGGCCTCCAGTATTTAGAGACTGGGAGGGGTATGGCCCTGAGGAACGCTCTTGGGTGCCCAGATCTTTCATTCTCGATCCCACTCTTATCCCCACCTTCTATAAGGACCATCCCGATAAGAGATCACAAAGAGGCGATGTTTAATAGGGGGGCACTGTGGGATTCCTAGATTTTTTTACCTCTACCTTCTCCCTTCATAGTCAACAATCACCTAATTAATCGTACCTGCACCTGATTCCAGACCAGTACCTGCTGCACTATTTAAACCTGCACCAGACATGCAACCAACACTTGAGCATTGATTGCCTTTGGGAAATCAGTGATAGCTTGTACATTTGTTCCTGTGAACTTTGAATAACCTTGTGGTTCTCAGTCCGTCTGCTAGTCCTGCCTCGTCTTGTCCCCTCGGCTCCCTCCTGGCTCTTTGACTGCTTCTGGTCCACCAAACCTGCACACCAGGATTTCCCACTCAAGGCTCAACATTGGACTCCACCTAAACCAAACGTTTCCTGCCTCTGACTCACCTCCTTTGGGTAATCTCATCTCCACTGGACGCTTCCTGGACTCTGGGTCTCCCTCCTCTCGGATACAATCTGCAACACAACCATCCATCCATTATCTTTTACCCGCTTCTTCCATTTTGGGTCACGGGGTTCGCCGGTGCCCATGTCCAGCAATCACAGTACGAGGGGCGGGGTACACCCTGGACAGGTTGCAAGTCCATCACAGGGCCACATAGAGACAAACGAGACAAACAACCATTCACTCTCTCACTCACACACCTAGGGACAATTTAGAGTTACCAATCAGCCTAACATGCATGTTTTTGGTCTGTGGGAGGAAACCGGAGTACCCGGAGGAAACCCACGCATGCACGGAAGAACATGCAAACTCCACCCAGAAAGGCCCCCGGACCGGGATTTGAACCGGCAACCTTCTCGCTGAGAGGCAGCAGCTCTACCAGTTGTGCCACCGTGCTGCGCAACACAACCAATCGTAAGGAAATATTTCCTAACATAATTATTAATCACTGGACCATCACTTTTGAGGCATGAAACTCATTATATCTCCTGTTTCCCTCCGCAGCCCCATCACCAGTTTTCCTGCACTGTAAATAAACTTCAACTTTTGTTATACCTGAGTCTGTGTCAGTTCAGTTTGCCATTTTGAGGTCCTTTATACTCATAATCATGTTAGTTACTAAAGCGTTTTGGTTGTTTTCAATGTTTCTCTATAGATGAAGACATTTCTAAAAACATTTTTTTGTTTGCAACAAATAAAAGTAATGTGGTGTGAAAGCCATGTGCACAAGGCCTAGAATCATGGTATGCATGATGGTATGTTTTTCTGCCTCTGGTTATTGTTTGTTTAAAACAAACGACAAAATAAAAAATTAAAAAGCTTTCGGCATTTATTTTCTTGTACATTTGGACCTACGCTGATCCTTAAATTGTTCCTGATGAGGATGCCCTGGTGGGTTTCTATAAATAAGTAAATTAATAGCACCTAATGAAAACCAACCAACAGGATAGTTTAACAAAACATACCAAAACAGTTACCCAAATGAAAAGTCAAAATCAGAATAAATATAGACAGATATTGGAATCTGTGGGTTTAATATCTTTACTGCAGTAGCGTTATGGTTTTCCACTATACAGTAGTTGTATAACACCAAAACATAACCTACTAATCCTAGAAAACAAGAGTACAACACTATAAAACTAAGCTGTTTGTTCAAGACATGGCAAAATACAAAACT
>JBBPBX010071057.1:0-18420 GCA_038048925.1 Garcialebias charrua | reverse complement strand
GAAACTATCCGACTTTAATCAGCTAATATTGCTTTTTTGGGTCGACAGTTACAGCCCACTGGACGCTAACGTTGCTACGAAACTTCGTCGCCCGTCTAAAATCCATAAATAGGTAGTCATTCTGTAAAAACCGGACGCTTCAAATTTTTGTTTTCGTTGCAAACAGACGCTGAGAAATTCGCTTACCGATTTTAGTAAGTATCTTTTAGATGAATGCGGAGGAATATCCTGAATATCCAAGTCTGACGTGTCTTCAGGGTGAACGTTGCACTTTGACCCCGGAAAAAGAAAAACGTCAAAACTCCTGTAGAGACCCATAATGGCCAAAAGAAGGTACTACATGATCAAATAGAAATTAAAGCTTTCTATCAATCTTAGTGATTTAATTAAGCAATATAAATAGGTCAAATTAAGTTTAAAATGTTTTTTAGATTTTAAGAGCCGTTTTCCTTTTAGGAGTTATTTCCATTGTGCAAATCAGGATCTTTTAAAGATAAATGCTATGTCCCAAAATAGAACTGGCTATCATATGATTATTTTTTAACCTGGCTTTTAATATTTACATTGCTATTTTCATTTTTTCTTCTCAAAGCAGCCTGAGAAGACAGGGGTCTGTGGAACGGGGAGGTGAGTCTGGCTGTGCCCACAGAACACATAACAAGTAACCTTCACCAAAGCTAGCAACTAAAATAGGTCATTACAGCATACTGTGTCTGAGTAAATTATAACCCATAAACTTAAACATAAACATAGATACTACAAAATTTGCTGATTAATTTACCTTTTTTAGACGATAATTTAAGTTTTAGAAGCTTGAATACAAAATAAAAACTTGACACTTGTAAATTTAATTTAATTTATTCATTTATATAGCACTTTACACAACCACGGTGGTGGTGACCAAAGTGCTTAACAAAAAACAGTGCAGTACTTAAAAAGACAGATTAAAAATCAAGAAAAACACAACATAAAAGCAAAAATAAAACCAGAAATGTCACCACATATTTAATTACTAAAAGCCAGTTTGAATAAAAAAGTCTTAAGCTTTGATTTAAAAGGGCCAAGTTCAGTAATCTGGCGTAGCTCAAGTGGGAGTGTATTCCAGAGTCGAGGTGCGGCCGCAGAAAAGGCACGGTCACCCCAACGTTTATATTTTGTCCGTGGAACAGAGAGCAAGAGTTGGCTGGTAAATTATATAACTAAAATATCTAACAGTCATGGGAAATAATAGAAGTAAAAAATCTCCTACAGGAGCAGAAACAAGCACAAAAGATTTAAGATTCATGAGCCAAAAACATCCGGAATCAGTTAAATATGTCAAAGAATGGATGGCAAAATATAAGATAGAACCCAACCTTAAAGCAGACACCTGGAAAACACTTGTTTCTGTACTGAAGAACCAAATTATTCTAAACAAAGGCAAGAAGAAAGAAAAAATAGAACACCAATTGGCAATTGCTAAAATATGGCTGTATGAATCACTAATTAGGCGTGAAGAGATAAAAACATCTACGGAGGCCAAACTCCAACAAAAACAAATGTCAAAAATGCAGTCCTCCACTTCACAACCTCCTTGCTCCTCTTCGAACGCTTTCCCTCTGATACAAGTCATGAATCCAGCTGCAGATATAAAAGGCAACCCGCAACATGCTTTAGTTTTTAGGCCGTGGACCCTCGAAGAGGCTAGAAAAGCTGTTGAAGGGGTTAGCAGTCACTTAGAGGATCCTGAAATGTGGATCATGGATATGGAGGGTATTATACATTCCTATTGCCTTAATGGTCATGAGACCGGTGAAGCAGCTCAGTCGTCTTTGGGAAAACATTGGGCCCGAGTGCGTGGTGACTACACTGGCAGGGGAAATGATGGGGCCCCCCTCCCCTATGATGTAACAACCCCAAACTACCTAACTGGATGTTACAAGCAACAGTGGGATGCTCTTTGTGGTAGAGTGCGCACCGTTTTCAAACGAAAAGCTGATTACGCTGCACTCTCTGCAATCAAACAAAAACAAGGGGAAGATGTCGATGATTTTAAATTAAGATATGAAAAGGATTTCAAAATTTATAGTGGTATCAATCACAATGACGAGCCAACCTCAGCTTATCAACAACAGCTGAAGAACGGTCTGCTACAATCTTGTAGTCCAAACATTTCAGGTTGGATAAAGAAACACTTTGTAGAACTGGACACTTGTACTGTTGAGGTTTTTATGCAATGGGCACGTCATGCTGAGAAAGTGCTGAAAAAGAAAACAGGAGATAACCCTGACAACAAAACAAATGTGTTTTACAGTAATGACCCAGACTCAGAAATATATTACAATGCTCCTATGACTAACAGCAACAGAAGGAGACACATGAGACCAAGAGGCCATGGTTTTAACAGATACATACCACAGTATGACCGTCCCCGACAATATCGTCCTGCCACCTGCTGGAGGTGTGGCGAGTTCGGACATGAAAAACGTGACTGCCAGAAAGATTTAGATCATCCAAACAGAGGAGAATTTGCTCACAGAGAAGCATTTCCTATGACAAGAAACCGCTCCGATAACAGGGACGGTTATAATGCATGGCTAGTTGATAACACTCCCAACTCCAGCTCTGTCGAAGAACAGGAAGTTGTGAATATTTGTTCAGCTTTGGATTTATTGAATCCTTTGAAAGAAAGACCTTATATAACGCTTAAAGTCAACTCAGTTTATGTGGATTTTCTTTGCGATACAGGTGCATGTAAAACAGTTTTAAAAACCAGTGTTCCTGGTCTGAAACCATCACAAAACTCCATCTGGGTAAAATCAGCAGATGGCCTGACCAATAGACAAAGCATTTCCAAACCGGTGTACTTCACAGATGAAGAAACTGGTTCTTGCATTTCAGCAAATATTGTAATATCACCTGACTGTCCCGTAAATTTACTGGGCAGAGATTTACTGACAAAACTGGCCATTGCAATCATTCCCGTCAAGGACGGAATGAGAGCCACAAGATTGGACAAAACTCAGATTTATGCAAATCAAAGCCTGATCGATGTTTACTGCTCACATGACCTGGGTTCAACTGACAATCTAACAGCTGTTTCCTTTTTGATGCAGGAAGCAGGTAATGTGCTGACAAAGGAGGAGGATGAAATGCCTCTGAGCCAATTACAATTAGACATGAGTTTTCTCTCAGAACGTGATGAAACTGACCTGAAACATTTACCTAACACATTGTGGTCTTTAGGACCTTCTGATGCTGATTTGTTAAACTCCATCCTGATGAGCTCAAACAATGATGACATGATAAATAAAACAGTCCTAGACATGTAGAAAACTGCACCTAGACAGGAAAAACAGATGTGGGAAACTAAAAGCGCACAGCTTAATGCTTATGGTTTGTATATGAGAATCACTCTGCACTCTGTTAGGACAAGAGCATGTTACATAGTGAACAGCTGGTGTCAGAAGTGGGATATCACTAATCTGCTGAGATCTGAACGCCTCCATGACTACAGTACCAATCTATGGTGGCAACTGATGAACAAAACTGCTTATGAAGGGAAAACTACCAACTGCTATGTCTGTGCTCATCTACCCTATGCCACCCACAATTCAGGTTTGTAACCTGCTACTGTGCCCACAGACCAACAAGCGTGCCTGTATGGACTAAGCATCCACCCAGGAACAGGCAGCTGGGCGAGACGAGACTACACAAAACCACTGTCTGATGAAGTGAAGGGTATGCACACAGACCTACAGAGACAATCAAGCATGGTGACTATGGGATACAACTTCACGACAAATTGCAGCGTCACTTCAAATGTCATGCCTCTACCCCAGACGCCCATCAAACTGCCTGAACTGATCACGACACATCTGCCGCCAAGCGTTTTGGGACTCTGTGTTCTCAACAATGGAACCATCCCGGTGGGCCTGGTACCCTGGAACTTATGTGACCAAGTGTATTCATTCTGTGATGTCACGTATCCACGTACAAATACACTGAACTATGTGCATTGCGTTTTCTGTAAAGCAGGACTGCATTATGAAAACGCCAACGGTTTCGAGTCAGGAGATGTCATCGATTGCACACACCTCCTTGAACAAAGGACTTTCAACATCACCAAGCCAACAAGAGGACGACAGGAAACCACCCACTGCAGCATTGCAGTGCCAGGTGACAAAGGCTGTTGTATTTTAACTGACTGGTATTTCTTGTGTGGATACAGGGCCTATACAGCATTGCCACCTAATTGGGGGGGCCTTTGTGCTTTGGTCCCCCCATCCAACATGGTGTTTGTGCTGAGGAAGGCTCCGACGCCCACAGGACAAGACGCTCTCCAGTGCCTGAGATAACAAGATGGGGAGGGCTCACCACCAGCACCGGCGTCCCATGGGAATTCAGGATCTGGAATGGAGGGGAAAAGTTCTTCCAAAGCCTCTTCCCATGGGTAGGAGTCGGTTAAGTATGAATTCACGTTGAAATCAACAGGTATGCCCTCCCCCGCCTCATCAACGACACCTACAAATCAGCAAATGGAACTCTGGGAGAGCTGAAAGCAATGGGAGAGATGATCCTACAAAACTGTCGTTCTCAACCTCCTGAATGCATCACGAGGAGGCGTGTGTAAAATTATTGGTGAATCATGTAGTACCTACATCCCAGATGAATCAGGAACAAGAGGAGACATCCACGATGCTTTGCACGATCTGAGCGAACTCAAAAAAAAAAAAGGTATGATGAGAGCGGGACTAAAAGGACATACCCCTCCGACCCATGGTCATGGTTCACCTCTGGACTATGGTGGTACCTCCTCCTGAGAATCTGCACACGAATCCTAATGATATTGTTTCTATTTTTGCCTTCTTTTTATTTGTGTAGTACCATGTCTGAAAAACATGATGATGATAGTTTTTACAGGTGTTCTAATCAGTCTACACCAAACCCATTTTGTTTCAAATGATGAGGATTATACCCCGCTGGAGTCAGTGGGACATGATGTGTATGATAATTAGCCTAAAAAGAAAAAGCAGAGTGATTCTAGTGCTGAAAGTATTTCACAATAACCGATGCTGTAATGATGTTTTAGTTTTTCTAGGCTACATTTAAGATCAAAGTAATTTTCAAACCAACTAAAACCTTTTTTCATTTTTTTAAATGTTTTTCTTTTGGTTTGAGTCCATAAAGGACCTTAGTTCATAAAGAACTCATTTTTGCTGTGCGCCTCAATGATCGTTTCCCACATCTTTTACAAACATTATTTTTAACTGTTCATCTGATTAAGTTGTAACCAGTTTAAATGATAAAGAGGACAGAGATGTTAGAGAATTCAAACATTGATCATTTAAAACTTATTACTTTAATGTATTCTGATTAGGGGTGGGCCATATCATATCGTTACCGGTAATACCGGTATAAAAAGCTTGCCCGGGCAAAAATCTTATATCATGATATGCTAATTCCATGACGTAATACGTCAGGGCGCCCCGCCCCTTAACACCCGAGCGCTTTAAACAACTGCGCACCTCCACTCAACAATCTGTACTGGTGTAAAACGCTAATTAGTTGCTGCTAAAATGTTAAAAACAACGCGCGCGCGTCTCAGCTTCTCTCCCCCCCTGCTCTGCAGGCACCAGACAGCTGCTCCCCCCCCTCCCCCCGCCCCGCTCCGCTCTGAGCAGCCGTGTCCTCGCTGTAAACTGTGTTAAACACGCGCGGCTCCACAGTCACTCCTGTGATGTTTCTCTGCACGCTCAATAACCATGCTGGTTTGTAGCAGACGTTGCTTTATTGTTTAAGCTGCACAAATACACTTAACAGACTGCATGATCCTCCACCGCTCCCTTCTCTGACTTTCTTTCACACCCGAACCTGCGCGCCTACGTCACGCTCTCGGTGCGTTCACTGGCACTCTGTAATATACATGCTCAACACTGCTGTATGCTGGTGAAGATTCTCAGTCGTCCAGGACATGATAAAATCAGAAAACACTGCTGTATACATTACAACTCCATCAGACAGATCAGTAAAAAAAAAATGAATCAGAGGAATGACACAAACTTCATTTTATTTAGGCTAGTTGTTTAAGGAAACTACACCTGCACTTTAAAAATGATTGTTATTTAGATTGGAAAAAGTCTGCACAAAATATAGTTAAAAACACCACCACAAAAACTAAAGTGCAGGTGTAGTTTTACTTGGAGACTAAATACTTTACTAAATAAAGTAATTTCAGTAAAATTACCTTGTTGTTTTTAAAAATTGTATATAATACTGCAAAGCAACATGTTAAGTTAATTTTGTCAAATAAATACATTTGATTTTTTTTTTTAGGTTATATCACGGAATTTATCGTTATCGTGATATACTCTGAAATATCACGATATAATTTTTGAGCCATATCGCCCAGCCCTAATTCTGATGAATCATTAACCAGTTTGCTTTCCTAAAAGTCTTTCTGTATGAAACAAAACATCTCTGAAGAACACAACTTGTTGCTTCCTGCACACAGAACAAAAACACTGATTAGGCCAGCTCATGTTTTAATCACAGATAAGGTTTAGACATTACGTTATTGTTTGTTTTGACATTGCCACACTCATGTTTGAATCACAGATAATGTTTTGACATTACGTTATTGTTTATTTTGACACTGCCACGTTTTCCATGTGCTATCTGAAACTGTCTTCCTGTTACTCATTATTGTCATTCTTTTGAGAGAATAAAAACCCAGCACACACTTTCCAATTCGGATTTGATCTCAAACAGTTTTGAAACTTGTTTCAAAGTGTCTTGAGGTGATCTCCCATTTTCAAAGTCTGCTGCTCTGAAAATTAATTCTTGTCTCTCTTCTTGTGTGGTTCGTGTTTAAGTTGAATGTGTTTAAAAATCCTCCATCAGTAACGGTACACATGGGTGTACCGAACCGTTTCGGTACGGCACGTTCGGTTCGGTCCACCTGCGTAGCGTTTCAGTAATTTTTTCACTCATTAAATTTTATTAACGGGAGAATATATGCGCCGCGGAACTAAAATTCCTAGGCGTGTTTCAGCACGGCACTATTATCTTGCAGCACACGTAGCATTTAGCAGCCTAGCCTCTCGTTGCGGTCTCCTGTTTGGGAACGTTATGGCTTTCTTGTTAAAAGGCATGAACAAATCCAAAGCTCTGTGTGGACGTTGTTTCATGGAGTTTGGATCTGCAGCAGACAACATGTCTGACTTGTTAACACGCTTGAAACAACATCATCTGAACGTGAACATCTTCTACAAGCAAGAAAAGCAGCTTGATGCAAACACCGCTAACTGCAGCAGCATTTAAAACAACCTTCATCAGGTAATTCAGATCGGTCCAGAGCAATACCACAAGCTGTAGGAGTTTTTAAAGCTCTGGATCTACGTCTGAATGTTGTTGATGCGCTGACTTTAAAGTTCTTGAGCATGGCTACGACATCCATCATGTCAACACTTCAGCCAAAATGTTCAGCACTTTATGAAAAAGCTCAAACTGATATTGTCAACAAGCCCTGGAGCTGATTAAAGCCCTGATGATGATGATGATGACCGAGAGATTCAACCACCTCATAACAACTGTTCAAGAAGAGGTATTGTTCTTTTATTATTATTATTTAATTAACCTTTTTAATTTAAAATTATAATCTTATTAACTTGTTTTTTTAAACCTCTTTGTGTTTTATTTCCAGTCTGGGACAGAGATAGCAGCTGACTTCTTCCTCTTCAGGGAAATCCATCAGAGATCACCTGCAGCTAAGAAGTGTGTGATGACTGAACTCTGAACTTTTCCAGGAACCTGTCCCACCTGAGGGAGCAGGTCCAAGAAGAGGTTGTTGTGAGTAATGAGGACAAATACAGCCACACTGCAGCTACTGTTGTTATTGAGATGATTTTCTCCACCGCTGGAGATATTCACTGTAACTAGATCTGTGGTTTTAGCAGAAAATATGAACAAGTTGGTCTTTTTAGACAAAAACTTAAAACTTGATTAGTTAGATTGTAAACAGTCTGTTGCTGCTCATTGTTCTGGTTCTGACTGTTATGTATTTATTAAGATTTTTATTATTGTTAGTATAGTTTATTTATTGTAAAGAGTGCCGTTTATTTAAAATATCACCCAAATGGGTCACATTTATTTATTTTTATACAAACTTATTGTTTACTTGGCATATTTTCAAAATAAATATTTTGTAAGTCTTTATTTTGTCTTATTTTTGTACCGAAAATTAACCAAACCGAAATGTGATTTTAGTGTACCGTTACACCCCTAGAAGATGGTGATTGTGTATGTGTGTGTGTGTGTGTGTTAGGGCTTTAACAGAGTACCAGAGTAATCGACAGATCGATTCCTAGGACTTCTATCGAGGTTTTTAATTTCACGTCGAGTACTCGTAGTGACGTCATCACAACGCAGTTACACCACTAAATCAACTCCCTGTTTGTAGCACGTTGAGAACCCTATTGTGGTTTAAACCCAACCAAGCCGCTTTGAGCTGAGCAACTGGAAACAGTCAAACTTCAATAACACACAAGAGGCAGATCTATATCACAGATGTCCACCTCACTCATGGTGTGGCCAGAACACTAACATACCGCTAAGCATTATGGGAAAGACATAACACATGCACTCCCCAACTTCCTGTTTGAAGCTCTGTGACCACTGTAGATTGTGACAGTAGGGGGCGGTGTTGCATTGCACGTCGAGTACTCGTAGTGACGTCATCACAACGCAGTTACACCACTAAATCAACTCCCTGTTTGTAGCACGTTGAGAACCCTATTGTGGTTTAAACCCAACCAAGCCGCTTTGAGCTGAGCAACTGGAAACAGTCAAACTTCAATAACACACAAGAGGCAGATCTATATCACAGATGTCCACCTCACTCATGGTGTGGCCAGAACACTAACATACCGCTAAGCATTATGGGAAAGACATAACACATGCACTCCCCAACTTCCTGTTTGAAGCTCTGTGACCACTGTAGATTGTGACAGTAGGGGGCGGTGTTGCATTGCAGGTCACATATGGTGAAGCACCGGGTCCTACCGCCCCACTATTTTTAAGTTTTGTTTTTGACGTGCCAAACGTTTCATTAACTTTTGCAGCTTAAAGCTGCTGTAGGTAACTTTTCTAAAAAAAAATTTTTTAACATATTTCTTCTCTCTGTCACTATCTCCTGACAGACTGATCTTAGACAGGTAATCTCTGAAAAAACTATAGTCATCTGGCTTCTCCAGGTGGTAATAAAAGCATTTCTAAAAACTCACAGTGACCCGCCATTAACCAGCCAATAAAAACAGAGTTTTTTTGAACCAGCCAATAAAAACAGAGTTTTGTTCATGTGGGTGGGGTGTCAGCTTCACACAGCTCATCCCCCCCTGTCCCAGCCTGCAGCCAGGGTTGCCAGATCTCCAGACCGAAAGAAGCGATCAACTCCTTCAAAACAAGCACAAACAAGCGACTCGCTCTTAATTTTGAATATTTTATCTGTGGTTTTTCAGTCTGATGTGATGGATGAGCTAATGGATAGTCTGAGCAATGCCAAGACCAAAGTAGATTGTTGGAACTACTTTCTGAAACATTTCACAGTGCTAAATGCAAATATTATTTCACAAATTCTTACATCACTGTCAGTTTTGCATAATACAACTATTCCAGCGAAAAAATGATGTTCCTGTCGGCGGTGCCCCAGGCTGCACCTGAAGTGCTACAGCCAACTGCTGCCATTTGTGCTTCCAAAAATAAAAATGCATTTAACGCTTTGTGTCATATGAAATTGACCACAATGCCCTTGAAAATGTTTGTAATACTGTACATGATAATTAAAAAAAAAACAATATCACTCAGTAACGAAAGTTGCATCCTTTGCATTTTTCTACAGAACAGTGGGTAAATTAAAACTTGTTTTTTAACCTTAATTTCCACAGAAGAAACACATCCACGTCCCCTGACATTGAACTACAAATATGGCTATAATAATTCATGCATTCTAATGCTGTAATGTCCCTCAGTCATGCCACTGCACACAGAGGAGAGAAAAGAAGAAGAGAGGTTGCCCTGATATTACTGCTGACGCCTGAGCTCTAGACATTGCACTTAGAGTGTCTCCTGCAGGACATTATTCAAGCACACACGTGCACACGTACAGTACACACACACGCACACAACCTCCACAAGACCAGAGTGGACTACATTGCTACCAAACACACGTCCTCAAACACTGCAGCTTTCTGAAGGATTTCAAGGTTGTGTGCCGGAAGAAAGCCACTTTCTAAAATCTGATATAGTTTATAAATACTGTATCACACAAGAAAAATCTGAATTCATGCCAAAAAGACACAAAATTCTTGGTATGAATTAAAATCCTATTTTTTGTACCTAAAGCAGAATAGGGGACCACGTTAATGACCGCACACTCAGAAGTAGGCCATGTCCAAACTCTATAGCACATTTGGCCTCAAGCTGTCTGCGCACGACACACACTGCAACTTACTACTGGATCTATTTTCCTATTCTGTGCTTTGCATCAGTGAAGTCCAGAAAGATACATTTTCTACTTAAAATACTGTAATAAAAATCTTCTCATCAAATTGCAGCCTTTCATTCCAAAGTTTTGAACTAAGATCATTTTATTTTGATAAATGATAGAGTTCTGTTTATATTGGTCAAACCTTGAAAATCATATTATGCTCATTGCCATGTGATATCATGAGATGTCATGTTAACTCAGTATCTGTAAGACTGACTGAGTTATAACGTTGATTACATGTAGTGGCCATCTCAGATTAGACTGACTTCAAAAGTAAGTCAGTTATTTACAGGTAGTCACCGATTTACGAATTTACGAGCTATCATATTTAATAAAAATATGAAATAAAAAAAATATATATATATTTTGTGTGTTTAAATGTTCTTAATTTCATGTGTACATAACTTTGTTGCAGCTGTGGTTGTTTTAAATGGCTTTCTAAATAAAGTATTGTAACGACCCTGTGTTTGGGTCTGTGTATTTGTTGAGGAGTTGTATTTGTGTTCCTTCGTTTGTGTGTGGGGTGTCAGGGACTTCCCCCATATGATTCTGTTGACCCCTGCCCTCATGTGTTGGACTGGTCGTGGGGGTAGGGGAGGGGTAGGAGCAGGGAGGAGGGACTGGGAAAAGGGAGACGAAGAAGAAGAGTCAGAGAGCGTGTTGTTGTTAGCAGGCAGCTAGCAGTGTGTTCGCTCGTGTGTGGACCGCGTTTTCTTTTGAGGCGTGAGCTGCAGCCTCGGTAATAGCAGCTCTTCCCTGTTTCTGAATAAACCCCGTTTGGCTGGACTCCGTCTGCAGTGTTGGCGTCATTACAGTATTATTATTATTATTACATAATTTTTTATTTTTAAACTGATTTACAAAGTTTTGCGGCAGTTTCCGCCAGTTTCCGCCAGTTTTCGGCAGTCGGTCAGTTTTCTGTGGTGCCCACGAGTTTAGTTTTAGCCAGATAGCTCCAGCCTCGTAGCTCCAGCTGACAGCCGGCTTTGTCCGATCAGAGGTTCCTGCGCTCGGATACATGATCTGGAGCTGAACGGTGGTTTTGTAGAGGAACGGATGGGCGAAGCAAAACAACACTGTTGACCGTGTGAAGCAGCAGACAGCGAGCCGGACCGGAGTAGCAACGAGCTAACATTCTAACAAGCCTTGCTGTAAGATGCACGGTTGGATGCTAATGCCCCATTGGGGGACACGGAGCCAACGAGTGGCGGCCGGGAGCTCGCCTCCATGTCCGCCTGGCAGCCTAAGATGTCGGGTAACGTGGAGAAACAACGCCGACAGCCTTTTTGGATGGGCTAACATGCTAACGAGCGCAGGCCTAATGGCGGGGGCTAACATCAGCTAACGCAGGCAGCTTGTTTGGATGGACGAACACCGCGGGGAAACGGCTTTCAGTAAGTTATTAAACTCTTTTTCTGGCTCCAAATGTATGGAGTTAACATGCTAACAGTCCTTCCTGTAAACAGTTTGGACCAGAACTGCACAAAGCTGCGGAGCTCGGACGTGCAAGGAGCTAACAAGCAAACAGACGGAGACAAGCTGCAGCTCAAAGTAAGAAATTATTTTTTTAATTTTTATGTATGTGTTTTTTTTTTAATTACAGTATGTAGCTGTGTTAGGATAGGCGAAGTGCTTGGTAACTTGTTAACTGTTCATTACCATACATGTACGTGTATCAGTGGCGGCTCATGCGGTATATAAAAGGTAGTCCCCGATTTACGAGATTTCGTCTTACGAGATAGTCGTAGTAACGGAACTCGCTCGTAAGTCAGGGACCACCTGTATGTATAATTTTTCATTCATTCATTCAACCTTTATTTATACAGGCTAGCCTCGTTGAGCCACAGGGACTCATTTACAAGAGGGACCTGTCTCACTCACACCTAGGGACAATTTAGAGTTACCAATCAGCCTAACATGCATGTTTTTGGACTGTGGGAGGAAACCGGAGCACCCGGAGAAAACCCACGCATGCACGGAGAGAACATGCAAACTCCACCCAGAAAGGCCCCCGGACCGGGATTTGAACCGGGGACCTGCTCGCTGAGAGGCAGCAGCTCTACCAGTTGTGCCACCGTTCTGCCACGGTTGATAATGATTACTTTATGAAAATGCCATTATAGCTTGTCATTATAGCTTGTTAGGGGATTCACAAGATATTTCTCTAACAAACAAAATGTCTGATTTCAAGTTGGATGCAGTACTGCGAGTAGCAGTTTTAGCTTTACTACTCTGTTTTAGCTCAATATTGGTAAACTTGACTGCATTAAAGCCATTTCTTTGTTTTATAAAATTACTTGGCTGCTATCTTGAATTGCCTTCAAGTTCAAGTCAATTTCATTGTTATTACCATCTCATGTGGTACATGAGGTGGAACAAAATTATGTACACAGGGTCCCAGTTACATCCCAAAATAGCAAAATATAAAGTCTAAAAAGAAACAGTAAAAAGGGATCTATAAACTGGTAACTTTTCGATAAATGTTTAATGAATATTTCCTGAAAGATTCATTAAAATGTGACCAGTGGTTTATGACATATTTTACTAACAGACATACAGGTGACCCCCGACCTACGACTCCACCGACCTACGGCCGCCCGGACCTACGAACGTATCATATTTAATAATTTAATATAAAATATTAAATAATAATAATAATAAAAAAAAATATTATTATTTTTTTTTTATGTGTTTAAATGTTATTAATTTCATGTGTACAGCACTTTGTTGCAGCTGTGGTTGTTTTAAAGGCTTTATAAATAATATTTTTTAATAAAAATTAAAGAAATTATCTTTTTTTAATGATTGCGCAACTTCCGGTCCGACAGGAAATGCCTGGCAGCCATTTTAGGACTCCCGCGGTCCTCCCGGCAGCCCCATGTGAGGACTGTGTGTGTTCCAGGATTGCCTCATATGGATAAATTACTATCTGGAATCGCTCTGTGAGCTCTGTGGACGTCTCAGGCTGGAGCAGCAGCTGCAGATTGATCGCCGATCGCGCCGCACCGCCGCTCCAACACCAGCTCATGGCCTGGCTAGCAGAAGCTAACACAGGCCTCGAGCAGCTGCCGTGGTTCGCTCGCCGGCCGCCGCGCTGCTCGGCCCGACAATATCAACGCATGGCAACCTAAGATGTCGGCTTTGACCATCTCAAAGTAAGAAATTATATTTTTATTTATTCTGTAAATGTGAATAGCAATGTTTAACATTACAGTACACTACTGTACATGCTTAAATGTGTGCGCGGCGCTCCGTTAGCGGTATTTCCGCGACCTACGAACGGAATAAGGACCTACGAACGGGACACTATTTTCACCCCCTAGCTACGGCAGAATCGAGCTGCGAACGGTTCTTATGTCCCAAACTCGTACGTAAGTAGGGGGTTTGCTGTATATGATTGACTCCAAATTACTAATGCCAAAATTTTAAGCTAAGACCTTTAGCAGCCTGTTATTAATCGTAACATTTGTTGGGGATCAGTCTCAGCTGCTACCACACTTAGCTTAATATCTTTGAAAGTGTCAGTGGTCGCCTCTGCAATGGTTGCAAAGTTTGATAAGCTGTGGCAACCATCTTGAATCAAATTGACTTTAAGGGTTAATCATTTGCAGATATACATCCAACAACTATTGGAAGTTGCATTAAAATTTTGCCAGTGGTTTATGAGTTATGTTGGAAATGGACTGGCACTAAAACACAGACGCAGACAGGCAAAAACCTTTTCTGCCTTCGCCTTCAGCGGCATGCATAAAGATAACTCCTTTTTCATGTCAGTTAGGCAACTTAAGGGACGAAAAAAATGGTTCCCCTCTAACATGTGGAGCTATAGCTTGAACAAAGAGTCATTTCTGATCAGATGTTGGTATTTCAAATGAGACCTGAGGGCACATTATTTATTCATTTTATTGCTGCGATCCGAGCCATGCCCTAAACTGTGGCACTATTCGTCTGTGCCTGAACAGTGCAGATACGAGCGCAACTGAGGGGGGCATGCAGAGGGAAGGGTTTTATGTTCCTTCCAAGAGAGAAGGATGTAGATGTGACAGAACAACGAGGCCATTGTTGTTTTCCAGCTGAAGAGCCTTGAAGTCTCCACGAGGAGCAACCACAACAAAAAGCTTCCTCCATTGCCTGCTGTAAACTGACAAGCAGCTACAGAGCTCTCCTGCAATTATTATGGAGGCTAAAAGCAAAACCAGTTGAACCAAAATTGTACACCACCCATTATCAATATTTACCCCAGTGGTGAACAGAAACACTGGGGTCTGTAGGTTAGGATTGCTTTGTGTGTGTATAAGCATGCAGGTCTGTTTTATGATGATAGAAAAGACAAACAAAAGAAAGAAAGTAAAATAAGGTTTGAATTTTCACTCAGTGGGACAAAATTCAGCCTTCATTCAAAGACAACTCATTGCAAAACATCAATTTTGGGGAAGTTTCCAGCAGATAAAAAGCATTTGTTTGTACAGCTAATGCTCTTTTCTATCTCAATTCTAGACCTCTTTCACCACATAATCTGTAAGTCCATAAGTCACTTTTTTCTCTGTCCCCTTCAGATTGACCTAAAGATCTGCATGATGGTGAAGATTGCCCTCCATATCCCAGAGGTCAGCATCAGCAACTTGGTATGCAGCCACAACTCCAGGAGGAAAATCCATATGATGGATACAATGAAAAGATTTTCCATGGAAGAGCAGCGCTGCCTCTGTGTGCAGGATTAAATGCTGTAGATCTAATGATGAGA
Organism: Garcialebias charrua; assembly: GCA_038048925.1. Classification (NCBI taxonomy): domain Eukaryota; kingdom Metazoa; phylum Chordata; class Actinopteri; order Cyprinodontiformes; family Rivulidae; genus Garcialebias; species Garcialebias charrua. The sequence continues at coordinate 3,151 of JBBPBX010071057.1, read as the reverse complement.
GAAGGCCCTGTTTTTATTTGTTTTCAAAGCAGGCATTTCACTCCTAATAGAAAAGCAGGCTGCATTTTGTCTCCAGAGGGCACAAATGCTTATCAAAGAATTGGCTTTGTCAAGCAATCTTTACAAACTCCCCAAACAACTTGCACGATACGTTTTAAGAAAATGCAGAAAGAAGAATCAGTGTGCAAAACTATCTTTCCGTTTTATGATGTGATTATGGCACATGAGGTTTTAGATCATTCTCTTTCAGGGTCAGCTTATGTTTGGGGAAACACACTTTGCCCAGAATTCCTGGGTGGGATTTTAGCTAGTCCTATCAATATCTGGCTGCCAGAAGATTTGGGAACCCTGAGTGCCTAGGGCTGTAAATCTGGGCCAGGGGTTGTGTGGGATGTTTAGATAAATGTGTCGGGCTTTGTTTGGTTGCAGCGTGGCGTGTCTTAACTTTCTGTGTCTACCAGGGATTTAGAAAATGTGCTACTACTGTCTTTGGGCCTCTCTCTGCAACAGCAGCTCTTGAGTCTGGCCTGAGCCAGCTCTGGTGCCCCAAGATTACATAAACGTCCTCTGTGAGCGTTCCACTGCTGCATCCTCCAATGCTTCTGGTCACATGTTCTCTTTAGAAGCCTTAAGTTTCTGTGCCGTATGGACCAACACTTTAACACTAGAAGGTGGGATATTTTTACCACTACCTCTTGTAACAATGGCACTTTAAGGGCCAAATTGAGCTCCTTTTCAGTAGTGTTAAACGTATTAGGCAGAATGAGACTTGAAGGATTCTACTCTGAGTCTCTCCCGGATGACTGAACTTCTCACCCTATCTCTAAGGAGAGTCCAGCTGCCCTGCAGAGGAAACTCATTCCAACCGCTTGTATCAATGATCTCTTACTTTCAGTCACTACCCAGAGTTTGTGACCATAGGTGAGGGTAGGAAATTGGACAAACTGGTAAACAGAGAGCTTCACAGCTCAACTCCCTCTTCACCACAATGGACTGGCACAGAGTCTGCAATACTGCAGATGCTGCACCAATCCATCTGTCAGTCTCACACTCCATTCTTCCCCCATTGGTGAACAAACGTCCAAGATAATTGAACTCCTCCAATTGAGGCAGAACCTCATCCTCGACCCAAAGACTGCTGTTCCTCCACATCAAGAAGAGCCAGTTGAGATGGGTCGGGCATCTGGTAAGGACACTTCATGGGCACCTCCCTATATTGGCTTAGGGCATGTCCGACTGGGAGGAGATCCCGGGGAAGACCCAGAACACAGTGAAGTGACCATGTCTCTCGGTTGGCCTGGGGATGTCTTGGAATCCTCCCAGAAGAGCTGGAAGAGGTGGTTTTGGAAAGAGATGCCTGGGCCTCCCTGCTCAAGATTCTACCCCTGCAACCCCACTTCAGAACAAGTGGAAGATGATGGAGGGATGGAAACTTAAAGGAAAAGTTTAGTCATTTATAAATAATGTTGCCAATTAGTGATCAATAGTTTGTACCTTGTCAGCCTTGGCATCCGTCATAGAGCACAGAGCATTGTATAGAGAAAAGGCAAAAGCTACAGTGGATATGTTCCATCTGTTGAGCATGAACATTAATCTATCATGGGTCATTTTCACATTAAATTTCAGCAGAAAGAATTCAAGCCTTGTGTACGGTGACATCCACTAGTGATGAAACTAATAAATAATGTTTTTTATAGCATTTTTCTGTCAGAAATGACCATGAGTTGAAAAAGTTATTAAATTACAGAAAAGAGTGGCAAAGAAGGAGAGATTATTTAGCACGAACATTTAGTCAAGCTGAGAACAGAGAACTTTCTCTGTATTTTGATACACCCTTAAAATGTGGATGGTGTGCATGTTTCAGCAATTTTGCTAAAATGTGTGGACAAAGAACAAAAATGTGTAAACAAAAGCAACAATACACAAAAATGATACAGCAGTCATCAATCAGACAATAATTTTAACAGCTATGCTGGTGAAGATTCTCAGTCATCCAGGACATGATCAAATCAGAACAAGCGTTCAATACAGAAACAACTGGACTTTATTTGTAACAGAAGACGTTTCACCCTTCATCCAGCCCTTTGGATGAAGGGTGAAACGTCTTCTGTTACAAATAAAGTCCAGTTGTTTCTGTATTGAACGCTTGTTCTGATTTTAACAGCTATTCATAAAAGTGTTTTTGGAATCATTCTTAAATCATTGAAGTGAATTAGTTTAGGTTTAATAATAACTGTCATGGCAACTTGGTTGCCATGACAATGACTGTGGCTGCAACGCAAAGGCTGAGTCTACAGCGTGTTGCGTCTAGAGGTTGAACGAGTACCGGTACATAATTTTTAAACTTGACATTAATGTAATAAAACTCGAGTTGAACTCGAGTAGTTGATGACATCATAGCATCTCCAGATGATTTTTTTTAAATAAAACCGCCAAAAAACTTCATTTATTATTTACAAAAAAAAAGAAGCCCAACAAAACTTTGGGAGCGTATATTATGCTCCTACCATTTATCAAACTGCAAATAAGTCACAGGAAAACCAAAACTATTAGTTATTATTATTGAGCTGTAAAAGTGAAAGACGTGCAGCACGTAAAAAACAAAACTTAAAAACAGTGGGCGGATGACCACCCCGCACCACTGCCAGCGGTGCTGCACAGTAGGTTTAGTTTTAGAGATTAATATGTTTATAGTTTTTTTAATAGGTTTAGAGATTAATATTTTTCGCTTTTTGTTTGTGAAACAAGGTCAGTGAAAGCTGGTTCTGGTTCGGTCATTTGGACCCGGTGTTAGGCTACACCATATTCTGTGACCTGCAACAGTGCATGCAACACCGCCCCGTACGGTCACAATGTACGGTGGCCACAGAATATGGTGTAACACCGATTTGTAATGACGTCACTACGAATACTTGACGTGAAATTTCAAAACTCGATAGAGGTCCTAGGAATCGATGTGTAGATTACTCGAGTAGTCTGTTAAAGCACTAGTTGCATTGTTTGTATTAGGTTTAAAATGACTCTCTCGAAGGTCTTGGAATAAATATTTATAGGACTTTTTTGGTGTCACAAACATTGAGTAACTAAAGAGACATTAAAGAGTCATTTTAGGAAAAGTCCTGAACTGTGAGATATCGAGTGAAATTTAGAA
>JBBPBX010071056.1:0-18421 GCA_038048925.1 Garcialebias charrua | reverse complement strand
TCAGTATGGCCTCAGTCTTCGAGCGGTTTAGTAGGGTTGTGCGTGTACATTTGTACATCCAATGATTACGTTCTGCAAGTTTATTAAAAGTCATTCTATGATTGATGAGATGGGCGGCACGGTGGCTCAGTTGGTACTGTTCACTCTCAGCAAAAAGGTCGCCGGTTCAAATCCCAGCCGGACTACCTTTCTGGGTGGCGTTTGCAGGTTCTCTCCATGCATGCACGGGTTTTCTCCGGGTACTTCCTCAGACCAAAAACATGCATGTTGGTCTGATTTGTAACTCTAAATTGTCCCTAGGTGTGAGAGAGAGAGTGAATGGTTGTTTGTCTCTATGTGTCTCTGTGATGGACTGGAGACCTGTCCAGGGTGTCCCTGCCTCTTGCACAGTGATGGTTGGACATGGCACCAGTGACCCCCACGACCTAAAAAGAAAGAAGCGGCCCGGGTAAAGATAATGGATGGATTTATGAGATATCTTGGTAACAGACAGAAACACAAACATACTCTCAGACAAAAGCATACCCATCCACCCTGAGTATTTAGTCTTTTGTACTTGGTGTATTTTAAGATGTTTTTTTTTTTTTTGTTCTCTTGAGTCTAAAACTCAGGAGTCTCCCTTTAATAAGGAGCCAAGATGGTGTAGTGGCAGGGCTTTTGACTTGGAACCCGAAGGACGCGGGTTCGCATCCCGGCCACTACACACCTTGGGGTGTCTATGAGTGCACATCTAATTCTCCAGCTCCCCGGGCGCTTTCTATGGCTGCTCACTGCACCACCTGGTAGTTGGTTGGGTTAAATGCAGAGACGAATTTCGTCTGTGTATGGGAAACATACGCAGATGACAGGAAAATACATTATTATTATTATTATCCATCCATCTTTCTTCCGCTTATCCGGGGTCGGGTCGCGGGGGTAGCAGCCTAAGTAGGGAGGCCCAGACTTCCCTCTCCCCAGCCACTTGGAGCAGCTCCTCTGGGGGAATCCCAAGGCGTTCCCAGGCCAGCCGAGAAACATAGTCCCTCCAGCGTGTCCTGGGTCTTCCTCTGGGTCTCCTCCCGGTGGGACATGCCCGGAACACCTCACCAGGGAGGCGTCCAGGAGGCATCCTAACCAGATGCCCGAGCCACCTCAACTGGCTCCTCTCGATGTGGAGAAGCAGCGGCTCTACTCCGAGTCCCTCCCGGATGACTGAGCTTCTCACCCTATCTCTAAGGGAGAGTCCAGACACCCTGCGGAGAAAACTCATTTCAGCCGCTTGTATCCGAGATCTTGTTCTTTCGGTCATAACCCAAAGCTCATGACCATAGATGAGGGTGGGAACGTAGATCGATCGGTAAATTGAGAGCTTTGCCTTTCGACTCAGCTCTCTCTTCACCACGACAGACCGGTACAGCGCCCGCTTCACTGCGGACGCTGCACCTATCCGCCTATCGATCTCACTTCTGCACCTATCCTATCGATCTCACGCTCCAGTTTTCCCTCATTCGTGAACAAGATCCCGAGATACTTAAACTCCTCCACTTGGGGCAGGACCTCCTCCCCGACCCGGAGAGGGCATGCTACCCTTTTCCGGCTCAAGACCATGGCCTCGGATTTGGAGGAACTGATCCTCATCCCGGCCGTATCACACTCGGCTGCAAACCGCTCCAGTGAAAGTTGTAAATCACGAACTGATGAAGCCAGTAGGACCACATCATCTGCAAAAAACAGAGAAGCGATTCTAAGGCCACCAAAACGGAACCTCTCAACACCTTGGCTGCGCCTAGAAATTCTGTCCATAAAAGTTATGAACAGAATCGGTGACAAAGGGCAACCTTGGCGGAGTCCAACTCTCACCGGAAACGAGCCTGACTTACTGCCGGCAATGCGGACCAAGCTCTGACACCGGTCGTACAGGGACCTAACAGCCCTTATCAAAGGGCCTGGTACCCCATACTCCCGGAGTACCCCCACAGAACCCCCCGAGGGACGCGGTCGAATGCCTTCTCCAAGTCCACAAAGCACATGTAAACTGGTTGGGCAAACTCCCACGCACCCTCCAGGACCCTGTTGAGGGTGTAGAGCTGGTCCAGTGTTCCACGACCAGGACGAAAACCACATTGCTCCTCCTGGATCCGAGGTTCGACTATCCGACGGACCCTCCTCTCCAGAACCCCTGAATAGACCTTACCAGGGACTGCCGGTACCTATCAGCTGCTTTCGGGGTCCCACAGGCCAAAAAGGCCCAATAGGACTCCTTCTTCAGCCTGACAGCATCCCTCACCGCCGGTGTCCACCGGACGGACCCTCCTCTCCAGAACCCCTGAATAGACCTTACCAGGGAGGCTTAAGAGTGTGATCCCCCTATAGTTGGAACACACCCTACGGTCCCCCTTTTTGAATAGGGGAACCACCACCCCAGTCTGCCAATCCAAGGGAACTGCCCCCGATGTCCACGCGATATTGCAGAGTCGCGTAAGCCAACACAACCCTACAACATCCAGAGCCCTAAGGAACTCCGGGCGAATCTCATCCACCCCCGGAGCCTTGCCACCGCGGAGCTTTTTAACCACCTCGGCGACCTCAGCACCAGAGATCGGAGAACCCGACCCAAAGTCCCCAGGCTCCGCTTCCTCAGTGGAAGACGTGCCAGTAGGATTGAGGAGGTCTTCGAAGTATTCCGCCCACCGACTCACAACATCCCGAGTTGAGGTCAGCAGCACGCCACCCCCACCATAAATGGTGTTGGTCGCGTACCTCTTTCCCCCCCTGAGACGCCGGATGGTGGACCAGAATCGCCTCGAAGCCGTACGGAAGTCATTCTCCATGGCCTCTCCGAACTCCTCCCACGCCCGAGTTTTTGCCTCAGCAACCACCCGAGCCGCATGCCGCTTGGACTGCCGGTACCTATCAGCTGCTTCCGGGGTCCCACAAGCCAAAAAGGCCCAATAGGACTCCTTCTTCAGCCTGACAGCATCCCTCACTGCCGGTGTCCACCACCGGGTTCGAGGGTTGCCACCACGACAGGCACCAACAACCTTGCGGCCACAGCTCCGATAAGCTACCTCGACAATAGAGGCGCGGAACACGGCCCACTCGGACTCCATGTCCCCCGCCTCCCTCGGAACGTGTTCAAAGCTCTCCCGGAGGTGGGAGTTAAAGCTCCGTCTTACGGGAGACTCTGCCAGACGTTCCCAGCAGACCCTCACAATACGTTTGGGTCTGCCAGGTCTGACCGGCATCCTCCCCCACCATCGGAGCCAACTCACCACCAGGTAGTGGTCAGTTGACAGCTCCGCCCCTCTCTTCACCCGAGTGTCCAAGACATGCGGCCGCAGATCAGATGAGACGACAACAAAGTCGATCATCGAACTGCGACCTAGGGTGTCCTGGTGCCAAGAGCACATATGGACACCCTTATGCTTAAACATGGTGTTCGTTATGGACAATCCATGACGAGCACAGAAGTCCAATAACAGAACACCACTCTGGTTCAGATCAGGGGGGCCGTTCCTCCCAACCACACCCCTCCAGGTCTCACTGTCATTGCCCACGTGAGCGTTGAAGTCCCCCAGTAGAACAAGGGAGTCCCCAGGAGGCGCACTCTCCAATACCCCCTCCAAGGACTCCAAAAAGGGTGGGTAGTCTGAGCTGCCGTTTGGTGCATAGGCACAAACAATGGGGCGGCCGTGGTGTAGTGGTAATGGCAGTCGACCCCTGATCGGAAGGTTGGAGGTTCGAATCCCGCATCCGCCCACCATGTGTCGTTGTGTCCCTGGGCAAGACACTTAACCCCGAGTTGCTCCCGGTAGGTCTGGATGGCGCCTTGCAAGGCAGGCTACCACTACCGGTGTATGAATGTCTGAATGAATGGGTGGATGGCTGGTATTGTAAAGCGCTTTGGGGCTCCTCACAGGGGGCTGGAAAGCGCTATATAAATAAGCTCCATTTACCATTTACCATTTACCATAGTCAGAGCCCGTCCCCCCACACATAGGCGAAGGGAGGCTACCCTCTCGTTCACCGGGGTGAACCCCAACGTACAGGCACCAAGATGGGGGGCAACCAGTATGCCCACTCCTGCTCGGCGCCTCTCACCAGGGGCAACTCCAGAGTGGAAGAGTGTCCAACCCCTCTCAAGGAAACTGGTTCCAGAGCCAGAGCCATGCGTTGAGGTGAGTCCGACTATTTCTAGTCGGAAACTCTCAACCTCACACACTAGCTCAGGCTCCTTCCCCACCAGAGAGGTGACATTCCATGTCCCAATGGCCAGCTTCTGTAGCCGAGGATCAGACCGCCAGGGTCCCCGCCCTCGGCCACCACCCATCTCACATTGCACATTATTATTAATCACTTATGAGTTAGATTGTTGGACACATTTCCTCACACACAAACACGTTTGTCCTTGACCACTATGGCTTCCTCCCTCCTGGAACAAGACTCTGCTCCCAAATCCCCTGTACTTTTCTTATTTTATCCCCACCTGCACACTTCTACGTTTAGCTTCAAATGGGCATTTCCAATTGTCCCACAAGAGGTGTTGAAATGTACACTTCTCATTCATCTGTCCATTGTTTTTCCATACCTTCTCTCCCCACCCATGCTGTTTTATTTTTATTTTTTTTAATAGGTTTTGCTTGTATACACCCCACGGGGTGAATTATCACCTCTGACCAGTTGTTATGTGTGTCTACTTTTTTGGTGGTAAGTAAAAAAAAAAAAGGGTTGTAGTCTGAAGTTTAACAGTTCAAGTAGTTCTCATTAGTTTCACCCATCAGAATTAAATCAACTTGTGTTCCATAGCAAAATGGTTACTGTCATGAACGGCTGCTTCTGTGAAGAACAGGCGGTGGACTCACGAGGTAGCTTGGCAAACTCAGCTTTATTGAACTGCTAATAGCAGGACATGTTAACGTCTCGAGTCACGCTCAGTTCACAACTAAAACACACACACTGCGCATGCTCAGTCTATACTGGCTACGGCAACCCAACTGGGACATATCACCACATCTCCCCCTTTTAACAGGAAACACACATGTTTCTAAACTATTCTAAACTCCCCTGTATATAACATCCGAACACTAGGACGTTGGGGTAGACTGCCCTCGGTCCACAGCAACGTAGGGATTATTCTGCCCTCGATAGTTGCTGTTCCTATTAATTCGGTGAACAACTAAACATTTTCCCAGTTACTATTTACCTACACCTCAGAACTCTATGTTTCAACTAAACATTTTCCCAGTTACTATTTACCCACACTTCAGAACTCTGTGTTTCACCCTTATACCTACAAACTACACAGGTCTATGTTTCACACTTAAACATACAAACTACACTCTATTTTTCACACTTATACATACAAACTACACAGGTCAACTTCACTTTATCCTTTTTTTTTTTTAGTCATTAAGTGTCTCGGTACCTTAGAGGGATTCTGATTACCCTTCCCCTGGAAGTCACCTGTGAACCTTCTGGAGTTGAGCGCTCCACCTCTGGACCCATGTGTCTCTGGTCAGGAGTTCTGGTCGCAGAATCAGCACTGTCTTCAGGTGGAAAGCTACTGTTCAGTGTCACTGGAGAATCAGGTGGTTGTAGCTGATCTGGTTGATCTGTGGGAAGTGGGACAGCTTGCAGATGTCTCCGGTTCCGTCTTAATACAGCTCCATTCTCCGTTTCCACCATATACGACCTTGGCTCATGGCATTTGCCGATGACCTTTGCTGGGGTTTTCCAACTCTTTTCACCATCCAGTTTTATCCTGACGTCCTGTCCCGGTTGTAGTGCAGGAAGTGGTTGTGCAGAATGATGGCGATCATGGAAGAACCTGTAGGTTTCCTTTGTCTGTCTGTCCTTTTGTTGAATCACATGTCTGTCCACTGGAGCAGCTTTCAACTTGCTCTCCAGCACTGGAAGTGTGGTTCTGATTTCTCTTCCCGTCATCAGTAGTGCAGGGCTCACACCTGTAGCAGCACTAGGTGTTGCTCTGTAGCACATCAGGGCCAGATGGGGGTCAGGCTGCTTCAAAATGTTCTTTGCAGTCTGAACCGCTCGTTCGGCAGCACCGTTCGCCTGAGGGTAGTGGGGGCTGGAAGTTGCGTGCACAAATCCATACTCTCTGGAAAAGTCCTGGAAGTCACTGGATGTAAATTGAGTTGCATTATCACTCACCAGTTCCAGTGGAATTCCCCACCTCACGAACATGCTCTTGAGTCGACTAATGACTTCACGACTCGATGTGGAAGACAAACAAACTATTTCAATGTCTCTGGAATAATAGTCCGTTACAATGAGATAATTCTTACTCTCATGCTCGCACAGATCTGCTGCTATGCGCTGCCAGGGCCCCCCTGGTAGAGTAGAAGTCAGGAGAGGTTCGTGCCTCTGTGTTGGTTTGTGTTCAATGCAGAATTTACATGTTGACACAGTCTGTTTAATCTCAGCACTGATGCCCGGCCACCACACTGCCATCCTGGCGCGTGCCGGCACCGTGTTAGTCCTTGATGTCCTTTGTGTATCTCTGACAGCACCTCAGCTCTCTGCGCAGAAGGAATGACCAGCCGGTCCTCGAATAACACCAAACCATCAGCTTCTGAGAGATGTGCTCGTGCTGAATGGTAACGATGAAGAGATGAGTTCATCGCTGTTCTTGGCGGCCATCCGTTCCTGATGAACTTTATAATCTGCTGCAGTTCGTGATCGTGCTGAGTTGCCTCACGGATCCTTGAGAGTCTTTGGGATGAGACTGGTGCATTCACCATAACTGATTCAACATGTGCCTGTACAATGTGATCTGTAGTCTCATCACTCACATGTCTCTGTGGCCTCCTGGATAGGGTGTCGGCTACTACCAACTGTTTGCCTGGAACGTGCTCTGCTTCCACGTTGAATCTTAAAAGCCGCATCAGGAGTCTCTGGCACCTTGGAGGGGCTTTGTCCAGGTCATAAGTGTTTATGAGTGGTACAAGTGGTTTGTGGTCTGTTTGCAGAACGAAACTGTCCATTCCCTGAACGTAGCGTGCAAATCGCTCACACGCCCACACACCTGCTAAACACTCCTTTTTGATTTGAGAGTATCTTCTCTCAGCATCAGACAACGTGCGGGAGCAGAATGCCATGGGCTTTAATCCATCCTCGTGTTCTTGTAGTAGAGCTGCTCCTAAGCCGTAGCTGCTTGCTGATAACAGTTTTTCTACTTGCATCATAATATGCAAGAGCTGGGGCTGACACCAACATGGCTTTAACAGCTTTAAACGCCTGTTCTTGTGTGTCGTCCCATACCCACTTGTTCTCTCGTCGTAGCAGACTGGTGATCGGGTGTAGCTTGGTGGAGAGGTCTGGCAGGAATCTCCCCACATAGTTAATCAGGCCCAGGACCTGACGGAGCTCCTCCACATTTGTGGGACTCTGCATCTTTGTGATGGCTTCCACTTTCGTCGGGTCTGGTTTTATTCCTTCACCGCTGATGATGTGCCCAAAGTAACGAGTTTCTGCTTTGCTGAAATGACACTTTGCTTTGTTCAGCTTCAAGCCGCTGTTTTTGATGGTTTTCAAAACTGCATTCAGGTGGTTGTCATGTTCCTCTTTAGTCTGTCCATAAACAAGAATGTCATCCATGACTACGACAACACCTTCATGGTCACTTAACAGTGTGGACAACTGTCTTTGAAAGATTTCTGGGGCTGACGTGATACCAAAAGGTAACCGCTTATAACAGAATCTACCACTGGGGGTTATAAATGTTGTCAGTTTTCTGCTCTCTGCATCCAGAGGGATCTGCCAGAAACCACATGACGCGTCTAAGGTTGAAAACACCTTAGCTCCTGCCAGCTTTGGGGCAATGTCCTCCAAAGTTGGTAAAATGTAACGCTCTCTTTTCACTGCTTTGTTTAAGCGTTTTAGATCCACACAAATTCTTACTTGGCCGCTGTTTTTCTTTTCAACAGGAACCATTGGGGCGCACCAATCAGTAGGCTCAGTAACCTCTTCTATGACGCCCAAATCTAGCATTCTTTTCAGTTCTGCCTCAACCTTAGAAAGGAGAGGAAATGGGACGCGTCGTGGCGTTGTCAGGCTGTAGGGCTCTGCATCTGCTCTCAGTTCTATTTTTACCGGGTCGCATTTTAGCAGGCCTATTTCTCCAAAAACATCCTCTAAGAGGTCTGTATTAATATTATTAATTCTCCTGACTAAACCCATCTTCCTAGCTACACTACCTCCCAACAGGTTATGAGCATAGGGTCCCTTTATGACTGTGACCCAGAATCTGTATTTCTGTCCTTTAAACTGACTTGTGGCCATAAACCTGCCTACACAGTGGACTTCACCTCCAGGGCTGGTGACCAGTGGCATTTTAGCTTCTGTGACTAATCTTGGGCTATTTGGCAGTCTATTAAATGTAGTCAGCGACATCACTGTTATGTCTGCACCTGTGTCGATTTTAAATCTGACCGTACAGCCATTTATAGGTAATTCTACAAGCCACTCACTTTCTGAATCTGGCTGTTCTATTATAGCTGGCTTTACATTAGTTACTGCTCCAAGAAAAATCATGTTGTCACTCTCTACTGAATTGTTAGAAACTACTGTCACCTCTTTCAGCATTTTTGATTTGCAGACTATTTCAAAATGTCCCAATTTATTGCATTTATGGCACCTCTTGTTCTTTGCTGGGCATGGCTGCGTTTTTCCATGTTGTCTATCACAGCGTGAACATGTGAAGGGGTCTTTGGGCTCACTGGGCTCCTGTTTTCGCCTCCATCTTGCGTCATTGTTGCTCTTTGAAGTTTTAAAATGGCGTCCCCCTTGACTCATTGTGTCGACCATGTGTTCGACACGCAAGCTAGCACTCTGCTGCTTTATTTGTTCACTTTTCTTTGCTATCTGAATAGCTCGTTCCAGCGTGAGGTCTGCCTCCAACTGCAATTTTTCAGAAATACTGTGGTCCAGTATTCCAATCATAATTCTGTCTCGAATGTGTTCATCTTTTGTGCCTCCAAACTCACAGTTTTGTGCTAGTTCATATAAGCTTCTGACGAATGCTTCAACAGGCTCTCCGGCTTTCTGCACTCTTTTATGAAAGCAAGCTCTGTCGTGAATAACATTTCTTCTTGGCACAAAATGGTCGCTGAATTTCGCCATTACCGTCGTGTAATCTAACTCAGGATGTGTCTCCTCGATTTCTTCATATTCATCAGCCGCCACATTTACTCTCTCGTACACAAACGAGTCGTAAATAGCCTCTGCCTCTCTTCCCAGGGCATAAAGAAGCGTGTTGACTTGTACCTCTCCGCTCTCTCCGTCCAGCTTTGACGCTATTCTGTAGCGATCAAAGCGACGACGCCACATCGGCCATTCTGCCGGGCGCGAGAAGTCGAAGGGTTCCGGTGGACCGAACTTTGCCATTTAACTCAGTAACTCACTCAGTAAGGCGTCCTGTCGGCCACTTCTGACACCATGTCATGAACGGCTGCTTCTGTGAAGAACAGGCGGTGGACTCACGAGGTAGCTTGGCGAACTCAGCTTTATTGAACTGCTAATAGCACGACATGTTAACGTCTCGAGTCACGCTCAGTTCACAACTAAAACACACACATTGTGCATGCTCAGTCTATACTGGCAACGGCAACCCAACTGGGACATATCACCACAGTTACATTCATGGATTGTTTAGCGCCTGTATGGTTTTAGGTGAGTCCAGGTGAGTTAATTTCTTCAGCACCTTTGACTCTGCTTTCTGTTTCTAACCTCGTAGACAACAAAGTGTCTCCACTTACTGACATCATACCATTTTTCTTCTGGCAGTTAGCAAGGAAAATTGGCTCATTTTGAACTTTACCCATACTGAGTTGAGGACAGATGATTGCTTTGGCTCAGTTGAAGATTGCATGGGCTCTGTACAGAAAGAGAGGAAGCGAAGTAGCAGCACATGGAGTATTTGAGACTTACAAAGACTTACTGTGCTGCTGAAAGCTACCATACATGCTATGCCAAGCTGTTGGACCTGGTATGGCAACTGGCACTGCAGTACACAAAGGACAAATGGAGCAGAGCTGAACAGCAGGAAAGAATTCCATTGGGATCATTAATCTCTTTTACAGAGATGCCCTGGGACACATGGTAAAATAAAGATTTCAATAAAAAAATACCCGACAGCCAGTAGTGCAGTCGACATTTTTGCAGTGGGTATACTGTGCTTAGAAACTAAAGTACCCTAGTACAATGTAACTGTCAATTTATTTTTATTTTTAATAATAATAATAATAATAATAAACTTTATTTGTATAGCACTTGCATTGACCAAGGTGCTTAACAGGACAGAAAATATAAATAACCGGTACAATAAATCAGTGAAAATAGAATAAAAGTAACAGCAATAAAATGAGGCAATGGAAATAAAAAAGCTACATACTAAAATACCAAAGTAATAAAAGTTACACACTGAAAGCTTTTTTGAACAAGTGGGTCTTCAGTCTGGTTTTGAACAGAGTCAGATCAGAGGTGGCACGCAGCTCAAGGGGGAGGCTGTTCCAGGCTTTTGGGCCGGCAACAGAAAATGACCGGTCTCCCCATTGTTTGTACCTTGAGCGAGGCACCTCCAGCAGGTGTTGACTGGCAGATCGTAAAGCTCTGCTGGGCTGATGGACTTTCAAAAGTTCTGAGATGTACAGAGGTGCGAGTCCACATCTCTTCCTACATGTCTTTACGTGAGTGCAGCTACAGTGTGCGCTTTCAGGACATGATCACCTGCAGTGTTCCGTCAGTGAGGACTGAACTTGGACAAAGGGCTTTCTCCTACTCTGCTCCTGCTGGAATATCTTACAAAATGATTTGAAGCTCTCGGCCCTGACCTCCCTAAATGGTTTTAAGAATCTTTTGGAATCCTGGCAAAAACCATTGCAGATATGTTCTTGTTTTTGATTTTGTACATCTACCTTGTGGTGTTTTGCTAGTTTTGATACTTTGCATTTCACTTTCTATTTCTCTCCTATGTTTTTTTTTCTGTTTGTTGTTTAAGGAAATTCTACCATTGCTGTTCATCATTCTTTAGTTTGTAGCAGGTCGCTTTTGTAAATGAGCCCTCGAGGCTCAATGAGATTTACCTGACTAAATAAAGGTTGAATGAATGAAAAAACAGCAGCAGCTTGAACTGTATCCTGAACTGAACCGGGAGCCAGTGTAAAGAGGACAGGACAGGAGTGATGTGTTCATATTTTCGTGTGTTGGTCAAAAAGCGGGCGGCAGAGTTTTGTACAAGCTGTAAATGGGAGATGGAGGATTGATTAATTCCAACATACAAAGCATTACAATAGTCAAGTCTGGAGGTCACAAAGGCATGGATGGCCTTCTCCAGATCACTACGGCTGAGGAGTGACTTTACTTTAGAGAGCAGACGGAGCTGAAAGAAGCTGGTCTTGACAACAGAACTGATCTGTTTATCAAGCTTTAAGTTGGAGTCAAGCTGCACTCCAAGATTTCTGACCACCGGGTTGAAGTGGGGGAGGGGAAAACCAAAACTGGGACTGGGAAGGATGTTGCTGGTGTCACCGGGGGCACTAAATAAAATGCATTCAGTTTTATCTGTGTTTAGGTGGAGGAAGTTTTGAGAGAGCCAGTGCTTAATGTCATTTAAGCAGTTGACAAGAGTGTTTGAACTGAGTGAGGGGTTGGGAGTGACTGGCAGATAGATTTGTAAATCGTCTGCATACATATGAAAAGACAGATTATGACGTGCAATGATTGATCCTAATGGCAGCATGTAAAGAGAGAAGAGGACTGGCCCCAGAATGGATCCCTGTGGTACGCCAGAGGTGAGAGGGGTTGATGAAGAGGTGGACAGATCACCTATCATGACAGAAAAAGTTCTCCCAGTTAGGTAAGATCTGAACCACTCTAGCACAGTTCCCTGAAGGCCAACCAGCTGAGACAAACGGTTGATTAGTACCTGATGGTCGACGGTGTCAAAAGCTGCTGAGAGGTCTAACATCACCAGCAGAGCAGGGTTTTTTGCATCCAGAGACAGCATATTTAAGCATATTGAACATTTCCAAATGTCTCTGATGCTTGTATTTCAATAAATGAACAACAAACTTTGTACAACAGTTGGCTTTGTATTAACAAAGTTATAGAATTAATAAAACGGTGTCGAAGCAAAACATGTTCAAGTATTAAGATGTACAGTAAGTACAGAAGTATTACCATAATAATAGAATACTGGAATTGGCTGGATAAGCAAATTAAATAAACAAGTGCTGCATACTGATAGATTGTTATGGAAGTGTTTAACTGCCATTTACCATATCACTGACGTGCCTAATGATATGTCATGTATCATTGGGCACTTTTAAGTGGATACACTTCTAGTGGGTATACTGTACAGTACCACGTGTCACGTAGACTGCACCACTGCCAACAGCCATGACTCCAGTCTATGTGTCTGACCGCAGATGACTATGAAGAAACGCCTGCTGGAGTCTGCTGCTGCATAAAAGTCTGCAGCAAACTGTTCGACTCTCATTCAGTGACATGATCTATGCATAGTATATCTGTGTATGTAGTCCGTCTTGAATGAGTCCTTACAAGTTAAACCTGTTCAAAATCTTCTGCCAGTGAGTGTGGTTCTTTTATCTAAGTTAAAATAGAATATTTTTTTAATCCAACACTGTGCAAAAACTGTATGTCGTATGAAAAAATTTTTCTAAATGGCAGAAGTGGTTGGATTATTAGATGGTGCCAAGTTAGAAATACTTTTCTCTTCCAGTTTAGAAGAAAAAAATATGTGTTAAATTGAGGTACATGAGAGTTTGGATGTGTACAATCTGAAGGAATTTGAGGCAAAAAGCTTGATAGAGAGGAACACGTCGGGTCCATAACACAGAAGTTTGATATTCTCCATGTTCTACAAACCGTTTTACAGAGTCTCTCCCATTCATTAACACAATCACGCAACACTTTAATTTTATATATTTTACACACTATGTAAAGCATACATTTTTATATTCATATGCATGCACTGATAAATGTTTGCTCACAAAATGCTGGTGAAGATTCTCAGTCGTCCAGGACATGATAAAATCAAAAAGGCGTTCAATACAAAGTACAATATATATAAATATAATAATAATAAATATAAAGTCCAGTTGATCTTGTATTGAACGCCGTTTTTGGTTTGCTCACAAAGCACAAAGGAACTTTCCTTTTACCAGAGATGAGCAAACATTATATTACCTGCTTTAAAACCAGTAAAAAGTATAAAACGGTGTCATATCACTTCAGTATTAAGGGTGTAATGTCTTGCTCAAGGATTTTGATGTGTTTCAGGGATTGGGGATTGAACAGCCAACCCTCCAATCAGAGCCACCTTACTCACAGGACCAAGGTGCCCCCCAAATTAAAGTTAATTAATGGATACCTAAATTAAGATATGGAGTGCTGTTCTCAATTGTGTTGCATGTTTTGATGCATTTTTTTGTAGTTTTTCCGAAACCCCAGTTGAAATGAAAAGTTTTGACAAAACTGGAAGACTATCAACTGAACATTAATTAAAAAACATCTTAGCTTCTGTTTGGCATGCTTAACTGCGTAATAGGAACATGTGTTGCTGCTTTAAATTATCCATCCTGTAATAAAGTAATATTGGACCTTGGACATATCTGCGTGTCAAACTGATCATAGATTCTCAGTTTGTCAGCTGCTTGTCAGTGAATTATTGAAGGTATCAAACTGTGAGTCAGGAGTTCACGTGGAAGTGTCAGGTTTTAATAAAACTAACATAAACTCTAGACAGTTGTATGATATTGGTTATTTTATGTGAAAAGCAAATAGTTGTAGTGAAGAAATATTGAGGAGTAAAAAAGATTTAAGCAGATTTGTCTTTTCAAAAGCACATTTATTAAAAATAACAGAAGCATCAGAGCAAGAGGGTGAGGGTAAAATAAAAGAGTGATGGAGACCAGAACGTGATCCATAGAAACACAACCTCCTGTGCTCTGATCCATAGAAACACAACCTCCTGTGCTGTGTGACCACCCCCCACCCCGTTACATTCTCACCTGTTGGCGCTTCATCAATCAGCCCGTGCCCCCCGGCCAGGATGGTGTCAGCAGCACACGCCCTTGGATAATGTCTGTCTGTGTGAGCTTTTATGTCAGAACAATGGCAGCTCAGCAGGACAATTTATAGCCAAACACATCTCTGTGTGTTTCTCTATCTCCAAAGAGATTAATCACAAAAGATAGAAAGTACGGTGAGGATGATGACCTCCGACCTTTATACCCACAGTGTTTCTAAAACTTTCACTTCAGAGGGACTATTTTAATCAGGCACAGAAAATCACATTTTGTATAGATTAATGTTTAAGTATAATAAACAAAAGTAGAAAGTTCCTGGAGAAACGTTGACGTGGACTGTCATGTTGCAATCATTTTAAATGTTGAATTTGACCATAAGTGTTGGGGTTCACTCTCAGCTGCCACCAGACCAAGTTTCAGCTCAACATGGAAAAGAAATCAATGAATTATAGTATTTTTTTTTTCTTCTCTTTTAAGCTATGGTGATCATCTTGGATTTTTTTATTTGAATTCAATATGTGATGGGGAACATTCTCAGCTATAACAGTAAATAATAGTAAATAATCTAAAACAGCTTTTTGAGATGCTTGTGTTTTAGTGTCATCTTTTCAGCCTTCCCAGTGTGTTTTCCCTCAGGAGCTTGAGCTCCGGACACAGTCTTTCGCCAGATGTTCATCATTATGTCTTGTTAGCATCTTTGTGTTTCCTTGTGGTCTGTGAATTAAGCCTCTCACAGCCGTTCATGCTCTGTTTTCCTCTGTGTCTTCTCGTTTCTATTTGTTATGTCCAGTAAGTCTTGTTGCCATCACAGCTTTTTTGTTTGTTTGTTTGTTTGTTTGTTTCTCCTAAAATAAATAGTTCTTTATTTGGTCCCTGAGTTCCCTGTATCTGTCTGCACTGGGGTTCAATTCACACACAGAACATGATATGAAGTTTATCCTCTTGTTATTCTGGGTCCTCATGCATTTGGACTCACTAAAACAATGTGCGCTCTCCTGACCCTGACCTCTGACCATGAAGTCACCTTTCATCACCACCCTGAAGTTCCTTGGACCTGACATTGTCCGAGAACATGTATTCACTTAGTTTGATGCTTTCAGGACCACTGGACCAGTATGGGCACAAGTCCAATGATGGACTGGAGACCTGGCCAGGGTGTCCCTGACCTCTCACACAGTGATAGCTGGATATGGGCAGCAAATAAATTGACATTTTTTTATTGCTGTATTCACTTGTTTGAACAAGAATCTCAACACCTCCACGTTTGCTGTAGGAAGATCAGGAAAGGTATTACAATCTTCTTGTAATGATTTATTTCTTTTTTGTTGCAGCCATGTCAGACGTTGAAGAGGAATACGAGTGAGTAGAACTTTGATGGAACTTGTTTTCACTTTATTCCAATGGAAATTCACAAATCATGGTTACTGATATTTTATATGCTTGTCTTTTTTTCTGGTCCCTGCAGAGAGCAGACAGAGGGTAATTTCATGCTTTTTATTTGTTTAATACTGGATCTCTTCAGAGATAAATCTCAAAATTGTAATTATTGTTACTGATCGTTTGTTGTTGTGGTTTTCTCTCTAGAAGTAGAGGAGGATGCTGAAGCTGAGCTGCAGGAGGAAGCTGAAGAGGAAGAGGAAGGCAAGTTAAAGGGATAAAAAGACTCAGTTGTCAAAACTTAAATCTGTTGAAAAGCTTGCACATCGTACCAGGAGCTGTACAATTCCTCCCCCTCCATTAATGTGGCTAAAGTTTACAGTCATTTATCTTATTTTTCCTACTTTCTCCCTGGATGTTCACCATGTTGTTCCGGACCACCAGAGGAACAGGAGTACCGAGGTAAGACGCACAGCACGAATCCTCCAGTTAATCCTAAACATTACAGCCTGATGCAGGTTTAAATCTTTCAACATGTGCATTATAACAAGAAGAGGGAAATATACAACCACACCTGCATCTTTCGTTGTGTTTTGTTACTGAATTTGTAAATTCTGCAGTTTTTGAAAATATATTTCAGTCATTATGAAGCAGGGTACTATGGTAAGAATGGTAAATGGAGCTTAGCGCTTTCCAGCCCCCTATGAGGGACCCCAAAGCGCTTTACAATACCAGCCATCCACCCATTCATACACACATTCATACACCGGTAGCGGCAAACTGCCATGCAAGGCGCTTTCCAGTCCTACCGGGAGCAACTCGGGGTTAAGTGTCTAGCCCAGGGACACAACGACACATGGTGTGGGGAACCGGGATTCGAACCTCCAACCTTCCGATTGGGGGACGACTGCCATTACCGCTACGCCACGGCCGCCCGGAAACATTAAGAAGTATCAATATCTTATCTGTTATAGATGCAGTCGCTCTTAGAAAGATTCGAGTAAGAAACAAATTACAGTTTAAACCTAATAGGACCCATGAGCTAATGCTAGTCCAAGCACTGCCAAAATCAGAGCAGATTGGTACCTTCTTCTTTTGGGCGGCTGTGGCTGAGTGGTTAGAGCAGTCGTCCTCCAATGCAAGAATTGGGAGTTCAATTCCACTAGCAGTCACATGCCGAAGTGTCCTTGGGCAAGACACTGAACCCCTCATTACCATACCAATTTATTTATAGAGCACTTAAAACAGCAACAAGGCCAACCAAAGTGCTGTACAATAGAAACAAAAAGCACAAAGGACAAGAAAACATAAAATAAAAATATAGATACAAATAGCAACAGAAACTAACTAAAATGGTCAACGATGTATAGTACAGACAGGATCAAAACAAATCACACCGTGTTAAAGGCAAGAGAATAGAAGTGGGTTTTCAAGTGAGACTAAAGCCCCCGGCAGAGCTCTGCGTACGGCCTGTACGCCGCTGTACGCGCGTGTTCTGTGCGCACGCGTTCGCAGGCACAGCTCTGCGTTCGTTCTTGCGTTAAATGCTCGCGTTTTCGCTCCAAATTCTTGTCATAATTTGAGCAGCTGCGCGCAGAGCGTTTACCTACGGGACAAACTGAGGTCGCTGATTGGTCATTTGCTGACACGCCTACTGAATTGATTGACAGGTCGGATGAGGAAAAAAGAAAAAGGCACGGGCTGGCTCAGGCTGCAGCCGCTGCGGTGTTCTAAACTTTGTATGTTAATAAAAAGTTCTAAAAAATAAAAACAGGGAGCAACGCTGGTCCTGCAGCCCACCAGGAAATCCACAGAACGTCCCGCAGCCACATAGGACCCGAGTTTAATTCGCTCGTGACAAATTCATTCATTTCTCATCATTTCAGTCATGGAATCAACGGAGGAGGAAGCGATTACTTGACTTTTGGCAACAAAAAAAAAAAGCCCAGATCAGCGATGGAGAAGGGGAATTTAATACATTTGTGTCTCATACAAAACAGTCCGGTGCCTGGCAGTTTATTGTGAGACAACGCGCTCGCGTAAGCAGTCGTAAAATTTGAGCTTTGCACGTTCGTGCCCTACGGGGCTACGCTTGTGCCTCTGCGTACGTACGGCGTACAGCGGCGTACTGCCGTACGCGGAGCTCTGCCGGGGGCTTCAAAGACTGTGAGTGTGGGAGTCTGCCTGACACTCAGTGGCAACTCATTCCACAGTCTTGGACCTGCAACTGAGAAAGCCCTGTCACCTCTGAGCTTATGACGAGTATCTGGGACTGAAAGAAGCATCTGGTTCTGCTGACCTCAGAGAGCGCCGTGGGACATATGGCTGCAGAAGATCAGTGAGATAAAGTGGAGCGGAACTGTTCAGAGATTTAAAAACATACATGAGTATTTTAAACTGGATCCGAAGGTGAATGGGTAGCCAGTGCAGGGAGGCCAAAACTGGTGTGATGTGCTCTCTATGGCCTGTACCAGTTAAAAACCGGGCTGCAGCATTTTGGACCAGCTGTAGCCGTGCAATGGAGGACTGACTAATTCCAAACAGAAGTGAATTTAATAAACATAAACAATTGCAGTAATCGAGCCTCGATGTTATGAAAGCATGGATTAAATAAGATAAGATAAAATGCCTTTATTAATCCCACAGTGGGGAAATTTACATTGCCACAGCAGCATAGAGGACAAAGCAGAACCAGTACAAAAAATGTTAAAAAATCTCTATATGCACAAATAATACAAATTAGTACATAAAAACACCGAAACAGAATAAAACGAAATATAAATACTAAGAGCAGCGCGTGTTGTACATGTCTGACGGCGGCCATACTCATTACTGTCTCAAGGTTCTTTTTGGATAGTATAGGATTCAGCTTAGACAGCCGCCTCAGCTGAAAAAAAAAACAGGATTAACAATCATGTTTACGTGACTGTTAAGTTTCAGGGAGGGCTCCATTATCACCTCCAGATTAGTGACCCTTTGCTTTTCTAGCGGGGCGA
>JBBPBX010071055.1:7028-18421 GCA_038048925.1 Garcialebias charrua | reverse complement strand
GATGCCTCCTGGACGCCTCCCTGGTGAGGTGTTCCGGGCATGTCCCACCGGGAGGAGACCCAGAGGAAGACCCAGGACACGCTGGAGGGACTATGTTTCTCGGCTGGCCAGGGAACGCCTTGGGATTCCCCCGGAGGAGCTGCTCCAAGTGGCTGGGGAGAGAGAAGTCTGGGCCTCCCTACTTAGGCTGCTACCCCCGCGACCCGACCCCGGATAAGAGGAAGAAAATGGATGGATGGATGGATTATATAAAAACAACTATTAAACTTTGTTTTTTGTTTCTGCCTACCGTAATATCTGGTGGAAATACATTTCATAAACAATATTAGACATACAACCTTACCATCTACATTTTAAAATTGTGTAATAATATTATGATCACAGTTATATTAGTTGCAGTGCAAACCATAAAATAATCTTGACATAAATATGGTTTCCCCTTACTTACCTTGTTTCCAAAACCTGAATGGGAGTCTCCCCAAATTCACTTCTGAGACCTTCCCCAAAGTCATCATCTCTGCATAAAAACATATAATGTAGTTCAAACAATAATCAGATATTCTTTTCAACACATTTATCACACAATGACAAATTTATCTAACATATCAAAGCATTTAGGATGATTTAAAAAATAGCATCAAACAGCCATCTTCCATCCTGTTCTGCTGCTAGAAGTAAAATTTGAACTTTTTATGCTCTCCTTTCATCCTGCTTCACTGCATGCTCATGTCCGCAGCAAACTCGTCCACCCCACCGCAAGTTTTACAGATTTTATTCCAAAAATTAATGATTTTTGAGGCCCTTTATACAGGTAAACGTCCAAAGAGGTTGAGATGTATGCATCAACAACATTTATTGTGTAGGAGAACTAACAGACTTTTCGATTATGAACACCAAATGATCTGCAGACAATATGCTAATTGCTAGTTGTTGTGATCATGCATCTCTTACACAGACAGCGCAGTTACAGTACTTTCATCATATCTGCTTGCTGATCCACAATACAATAAGTTAGGATAACTAAATGTACGTATCGAAACAATACTGAGGTTGAATGAGTTAGCTGCTGCCATTAGCATCACGTCAGCTGTAGGCCGGAAAACGGTTTTAGCCTGTTGTAGATAATAACATGGCATTTGCGCTATCACATGATTCAAGCAAAGACACTTACTTTTCAAGCAGGAAAGTTGCTAACTCTGCATCGCTTGGCAATCCTGAGCACTCGAAGCTCTCGCCACCTCCGCCATCTTGAAACAGCTACTGTTTGAGACGGGAGCGTGCCCGGCTGCGCGCTGCAGCTGGGAGAGGCGGGGGGAGGGCGGGGGAAGCTCGTTCATGAAAATAACTCTGTTTTTATTGGCTGGTCAAACACGGCCCGCTCTGGTTTTTATAAATGCTATTTTAACCACCGGGTGACGCCAGAGGAATATAGTATTTCTCAAAGATTACCTGTTTAACATCACTCTGTCAAAAAATAGTCACAGAGAGAAGAAATATGTTTATAAAAAAAGCAACATACTGCAACTTTAACTGACTACTCAACTTCACACAGCTCGCTTTGCTCTATACTGCTGCTGCACTGTCCCTGTTTCTGCTGGCGGCACAGATCTCATGCCTGGCCAAACAAAAGAAACGGGCAGCAAAGAAGTCAGGGCCAATCATAGTGTAAATGAAAAGTGAACCAGTCGCAATGACTGCTCTGTTAATGCATGTAAACTTGGAATCACATCCACTAGGTACTCAGTGTTTAATAATAAATGCATTTGAAAGATGTAGCCAAAGGGTAATGGTGGACTTGTAAATGTCGAAGACTCTCAAATGTAACAATTGACTGAATACAGAGAGAGTATGGACTGAAGCAAAACCGACTCCAAGACTTAGGAAAATTAACATTGCTTACAGTGAGAAGTTCATCAACGTGTGCAAGGGAGTATCTGGAACCCTAGAGGATGAAGATGGAGGTATATGGAGAAGCAGGAGATGGTGAGTATGGTAATGTATCTCTTTTCTTACAGACGGTGTTATGGATTGTTACAAGGGCTGAAGGTCCAATGGTTCCAGCACAGGGGAAGGAGGCATAGGAGGTGAGTCACGGGTGTGTCTGGCAAGTGGTTGGAAGGTGATGGAGACAGTTGAGGAAGTCAACAAGGATCTCAGGGTTTTCACAGTGAGTCAAGGATCAGGAGAATCATAGCGTAGAGGCATTAAGCATGTAATGCTCCAGTGGTGATTAGCACTCTTCTGGAGACTTATATACCCCTGGCACTCATCAAGGGAACGGGCCGCAGGTGTGACTCTTTGGTGCCTTTTTGGGACTTCAGAGTCTGCAGAACAAACTGAACTCCTACAAAATTAAGTGTAATAATCCCATTTGTTTCACAGCTAGCTGTAGCTGCTGTATATTTAAACTGAACGTGTCCAAAGTTATCAAACTTTTTTTTTTTTGTCAGGTCATATGGACAGTTTCTTTTTTTGTGCTGAGACATGAATGTTGATGAGGGAGAGGGCATGCCCCAAAGACCATCTTAGCACCAACATAACTTTTTTTGTTAGTTTTTTTCCTCTTTGGAGTAAGTTGTTGGGGGAGAAGCCGTTTTGTTTGGTGTTTCCTCAGACTGATGAATCATTTTGGATGGGACGTCTCAGCACAAAAAAAGAAACTGTCCAGATGACCCGACTGAACATTGTTGGATTTTAAACCTGGATTATTGAGCATAGACTTTGATATCCAAAGCTATGTTAGATGTCTAAACACTTAATTAATAGTTACAATAGTTAATAATTTCTAAAGGTCTTGAAATGTATACAAGAAAAGCAACAAAATCTTCTAATGTAAAATGATGAAGCCAAAAGATTTTGTCATAAATTACATTTTATGTAAGTGATTTTTATTGTTGAATGCTATTTGTACATTTCATCTTAAATGCAAATTTACTTTCTGATTTTTTATTTTATTTTATTATTGTTTATGTCTTATAATATACTTAACATTATGAGTTCCTTTCTTAAATTGCATGGACTCCTGTAACTTGCTTCACTCTCAGATGATAGGATGTCAGCGCTTTAATCTTGATGAAGCCTGTCACAAACTCATTTCTGAAACTTTTGGGAAATGCCTCATATTTTACTCAACTGACCTCACATCTGCCAAAGCTCAAAGCAAACTCTTATGCTTCAGAAATGTATACCAGTAAATGCAAGTCTCATAGAGCCCAGGGACGGCAGGTATGTCTGTGAGCAGAATCGGGGAAGTGAAATAGAGAGAGCAGCACTTCTCAGTCATCAAGGAGATAGATGTGTTCCGCCATTGCATAAATTGGCTGTCGGAAACATTTTACAAGGAAAAATGACAATTGCTGAAAGTTAGAAGATAGATGACAATGATGGAGAGATGAAAAGGCGAAGCGGGTCAAAGGAAAGAAGTAGTGATGTGAAAATAGTATGAGGGTCAAGGTTATTGTTAAATGTCTCAAAGGTTTGGAAGTTTAACAACATGTTTCAGAATAAAATATTTAGAGACAGAAAATAAATGAAGATGTATTCAGTTGTAAATAAAGACGGCATCAGATTTCTGCAGCTCCATTGTCAACCCTGAGCTGCAACTTATAATAATAATAATAATAATGATAATAATAATAATGATAATCAATCAATCACCTTCATTTAACCAGGTAATAATAATAATAATAATTAATTCAATTTATAACGCACTTTTCATTACTGAAAATCTCAAAGTGCTACACATATATTGAATGCTACACACATTCATAAACCGGTGGCGGCAGACTACCATGCAAGGTGCTTTCCAGTCCTACCGGGAGCAACTCAGGGTTAAGTGTCTTGCCCAAGGACACAACGACACATGGTGCGGGTCCCGGGAGTCGAACCGCCAACTTTCCGATCGGGAGACGACTGCCATTACCACTACACCACGGCCGCCCTCAATCAATCATCACCTTTATTTAACCAGGTAGAGCCCGTTGAGACCGAGATCTCTTTTACAAGGGTGACCTGGTCAAGTGGTCAGCAGCACACGTCACATTGGCAAATTTGTAATAAATAAATATATATTTATAAATAAATAATAATAATAATAATAATAATAATAATAATAATAATAATAATAATAATAATAATAATAATAATAATAATAATAATAATAATAACTTGAACCACAACTCTCATTATCATTGCATTCCTAATCACTGTGGTATTGTTCCCTTATCAGTCAGTCACTCGGTGCAACATAATTGCTATGGGAAATTGCGCCCCGCGCGATTACCTGAAGGAATACACTCACGCCTTTACGGCAGGGGCGTCAGCGTCACGCCAGAGACCCCGCCCTCTGGGTATTTAAGGCGCTGACGCCCATCCTACTTTCTCTTATTGCCCTTCACCTCGCTTAAACCTGAACTTCTCTTTGCGGGACTTCTCTGTTGCTTCATCGCTCGACCAGAGGTGAGCTTGCTCCCTACACAGGGCGTACAAAGAATTCTTCCTGCGTACTGCTGGGCTAGCGAAAGCTAGTCCGGCACATTTTTCCTTAACCCCAAAGTATTTTCTTCTCCTCTTTCCGCAGACTGCTTCGCTCGACAGTGCTAACTTCGTCACATCGCTACCTCTGCTAATTTCGTAGCAGGCTAGCCAGCGAAAGCGACGCAATGGAGGAGACGTCTCCAAAAAAAAAAGGATTTTGGAAGGACTCGCTCGTCTTATCTCGGACATGCCTCCGGAGAAAGGAAAGTGAAAGCCAAGACTTCAGAAAAAGACTAGCAGGACGGCAAGCCCGACCTCGCGCACCTGCCCCAGCAGATGCAGGTTTTCCCTTTCGGCGACGGACACCCACAAGGCCTGTCCCGTCTGCCTGGGGATGCTGCATGCTTGGCGTTGGACGTGCCCGACTCTTGCTCACACGGCAGCCAGATGCTGGAGATGGTGAGGAGGCACCGGGCATACTTCGTTACCAAAGCCATGGGCGCTGCTGTGGCGCCAACACTACTGAGCCTCTCACTCCCACGTCGGAGCTCGAGAGCATGGCTCTGGAGGTTAACACCCAAGGCGAATGGAGCGACAGCCCAGATGTGCTGGCTCCCATCGGGGACTTAACAGCCAACTTCGACACTAGAGTCTTGATGAACGAGGTCGAGATCTCGATATCAGCCTCAGGTGAATTTTCTGCGGATGACGCCGACGTTGAGTACGACGAACAGGGCGGAGACCTCTCTCGCACCCCGGTGCCTTTGCTCCCGGAGACTGACTTTTCTATCCCTGCTCTGTTCGACTTGTGTCGCAGAGCAACGGACGCATTGCAGATCCCGTGGCCAGAGCCTCCACCTCGTCAACAAGTCACGAGGTTGGCAGGAAATTATTTTTACTAAAAACAGCAGTCCGCCACGAGGCAAATAATGCCCATCTTTCTGGATTTCCTCACGGAGCTGACTCACACCTGGCCTCAGCCCAGGGCTCCCATGCTGCTGCCGCTCTCGCAGTTCCTCGACGTGGATGGGATGGATGCAACGGGAATAGCCAATGTGCCACAAATGGAGGACACGCTGGTGTCTCACCTGGCTCCCAGGTCATCCGGGACGAAACCAACTCTGCCCAGCAAAGTCTGTCGAGCCTCGGCTTCTCTGCTCAAGAAATGCTACAGGGCTCAGGGCCTCGCGGCGTGCGCAATGAACGTGTCCGCCATGATACAAGCGTACCTGGCTGAAAAACTGCAGGAGCTCCAGGTAACGATGGACAGACAGGCTGCCGTCGACGTGCTGGAAGAAGCACGCAGGGCAACAGACTTTGTGCTCCGCATGATGGGGACAGCAGCTATTGCACAAGGCAGAGGCATGGCTGAGGTGGTCATCGCACAACGCCATCTGTGGATGACCCTAACTGACCTCCCGGAGGGACAAAAATTCCTTTTCTGCACCACTCGATAGAGCCGACGGGATTGTTTGGAAAGGCTCTGGATCGAATTCAGACCAGGCTTGGACCAGAGGTGCAAACAGGCTAAGGCTCTCCGGCTAGGCATCCCCAGAAGAGCTTTCGCCTCCCCCAGGGAGTCAGCTGGGAGAAGACCCCCGTAGCCTCGACACCACTCAACCACACGTGTCCGATCCGCAAAAGCGGCTGGCATACAAGGCTGAGCACCGGCGGAGACCACCGGTGGACCCACCTCGGGCCGAACACGCCTGGAGTAAAAACAGATTTGTTCCCCGCCAGGCGGTCCGACACAGGGCCTCCTCGGCAAACCCGGACGCCAGACAGAAGCGTGCCTGATGAACCAGGCCCTCTTCTTGACTTTACAGGATCACCTGCCCATGCGGTACGGGAAATGACCTTTTCACGTCCAGACTTTGTTTGTAACACGGTACAAAAGCTGGTGACTTTGTTTTATGCACGAATCATGTCTTTTCTGCTGTGAGTGACATATTGTCAAATATGTCGTTACACATAACACTAGAGTGACTGAATTTTCAAGATCCTGAGGACAAACCCCTTCCTTCTCCTCAACAATTTGTGGGCCATTAACTACCTTTTGTTATAAACATGCATGTACATAACTCAGACACACCTACCACACCAGACTACGTTCCAATGTTTCCACCAGGTAAGTAAGACTCTGTTTGCACTTCCCCCCTTAGTCAGAAGAGAGGCCCTGACCTGAATTCACACATAACAGACCCTGAAGTTATCTCACAGTTGAACATTTCGGGACATCCACTGAATGGAATGGTTTGTCTGCTCCAGAACAATTTTATGCATAAAATTGTCTTATTCTGCTGTGCTGAATATCCTGTAACCCTGATGTTCCGTCAAATAAATTATTTTGCTTACAAGTACTGTCTCTCTCCTTGTCCTTGGCACGTGTATATACGGTGCGTGCCGGCACATGCAGGTGGGCCATTGCCGTGTTCTACAACATGCTTGACCTATTGTTGTCCGTCAACTGACGGACCGACACAGGTCACATGACATGAGGTCAACTGACGGACCGACACAGGTCACATGACCTGAGGTCAAGTGACGGACCAACACAGGTCACATGACCTGAGGTCAACTGACAAAACAACACAGGTCACACGACATGAAGTCAACTGACGGACCGACACAGGTCACACGACATGAGGTCAACTGACGGACCGACACAGGTCACATGACCTGAGGTCAACTGACGGACCGACACAGGTCACATGACCTGAGGTCAACTGACGGACCGACACAGGTCACATGACCTGAGGTCAAGTGACGGACCAACACAGGTCACATGACCTGAGGTCAACTGACAAAACGACACAGGTCACACGACATGAAGTCAACTGACGGACCGACACAGGTCACACGGCATGAGGTCATCTGACGTACCAACACAGGTCACATGACCTGAGGTCATTTGACGGACTAACACAGGTCACATGACCTGAGGTCAACTGATGGACTGACACAGGTCACATGACCTGAGGTCAAGTGACAGACCAACACAGGTCACATGACCTGAGGTCAACTGACAAAACAACACAAGTCACACAACATGAAGTAACCTGACGGTCCGACACAGGTCATACGACATGAGGTCAACTGACGGACCGACATAGGTCACACGGCATGAGGTCAACTGATGTATCCACACAGGTCACATGACCTAAGGTCAACTGATGGACCCACACAGGTCACATGACCTAAGGTCAACTGATGGACCGACACAGGTCACATGACCTGAGGTCAACTGACAAAACGACACAGATCACATGACATGAAGTCAATTGACGGACCAACACAGGTCACACGACATGAGGTCAACTGACATACCGACACAGGTCACATGACATGAAGTCAACTGACGGACCGACACAGGTCACATGACCTAAGGTCATCTGACGTACCGACACAGGTCACATGACCTGAGGTCATTTGACGGACTGACATAGGTCACATGACCTGAGGTCAACTGACGGACCGACACAGGTCACATGACCTGAGGTCAAGTGACAGACCAACACAGGTCACATGACCTAAGGTTAACTGACAGAACGACACAAGTCACACAACATGAAGTCAACTGATGGACCGACACAGGTCACACGACATGAGGTCAACTGACGGACCGACACAGGTCACACGGCATGAGGTCAACTGACGTACCGACATAGGTCACATGACCTAAGGTCAACTGATGGACCGACACAGGTCACATGACCTGAGGTCAACTGACGGACCGACACAGGTCACATGACCTGAGGTCAACTGACAAAACGACACAGGTCACATGACATGAAGTCAACTGACGGACCGACACAGGTCACACGACATGAGGTCAACTGACAAAATGACACAGGTTACACGACATGAAGTCAACTGACGGACCGACATAGGTCACATGACCTGAGGTCAACTGACATAACGGTATAATGGACCAGATTGCACGTTTATATATGGTGCGGCCCATTGCCGTGTTCTACAACATGCTTGACCTGGCAGCAGCGATAAATGCTTATGTGTTATACAAGGCCTGCACTGGGTCCAAGGATTTTGGACTGAGGGGTGGGGTTGTGTATGTGTAGAATTAAGGGGTTATTATCATGTGAATCAACATTATCTAGCTCACTGAAAGGGAGCGGGGGATTTAGAAGCCAAGTTCACTTGCGCAAAAAAGTGCAGCCTTAGTCAAAGCAAGAATAAAGCTTAAAAACAGCCCCTCTCTGTTTTCTTAACTCAAAAAAACAAAACAAAACAACAAACACAGTAACATAAGCAGCACGGCCCCCTCTGTTCTTCCAGCCGATATAAAGGGCAAGGGCCATCATTCCCCCTTCCTTCATGGCTCACGGGGTGTTAGCCTAATCAATAAGCCCTAGCTGGGTGCCTCGGGTCTGTCTGCAACAGACAATGCCAGAGGTGTCTGCAAACAGGCCCATTAGTTCTCACAGAGACAGGTGAGGGGGGTCACGTGTTCCAGTCCCCGTATTGTTGTAAACCACGGGGCCGGCAATACACAAATAAAACAAACATGTGGCACGTCCGCGCTCCAGGGGTGCGTGCCGACAGAACCTGACAACCCCCCTTCCTGGCCACCAGCTCCTATTCAACGGATTCCAGTAAGTGACGGGGGGAGGGGGGTCATGACTGAAGCCCACAGGCCAAAACCGGTATCACAGGTTCACAAAGGAAGTGGTGATGACATTGCAGTATGTGTAAACACTCAATGCAGAGCAGAAATGGCACCAGGGCTAAATCAGACTCCTCTTCCCTTTAATAGAAGGGGACTGGACTTTCTGTCACCAGCCAAACTAAAGACTGCTCAACACATAGGACTATCTCGAACAGCTTCACATCCTCATGCTGAAACTGTCCCCTTATCCTCAGTGGGCGACACGCCCTGCTCAAGCAATGATCCTGCAGCGTGTGACCGCGCTCGCTGTACTGAATCAGTTCTGCTCTTAAACGACACCCCCCCATCGGGTGAAACACAGCCCCCTGGAGGTTCATCAGGCTCCAGGGCACTGATGAGGCCGGAGGCCAGTGAACCAGACCCAACCATTAAACGGGCTGGAGTCAGGAGGTCTGCTCGTATACAGAACTTGCACCCCTCCGGACCATGACTCCCCACAAAAAGAGGGAAAACAGACATTCTGTTCCGCTTTTGCCCAATAATGACAGCAGATTGCTTCTGCCTCCCAACACTCTCGATCAGAGAGGTATGGTGGTACATCTGCAGGAGGGCCCTCTCCCTAACCTGGTTGGCCCTCAAGGGGCCACAGAAATCAGGACCCTCGAGGAGGAGCTGGTTCCGTCACCTGCTTCTCTCCAGGGACCCGCCACGTCACCAGAAGGAACAGCCGCGCCGCTTATGCTGAGAACTGTGGCAAATTTCAGCTTGGTGACTGAGAGTAACAAACTGGTAGCCTCAGGCCTACCCGAGAACGTGGTAAATACCATTCAAAACGCCCTAGCTGTGTCAACACAGTCTCTCTACACCCGGAAATTGTGTATTTTTGAAGCTTGGTGCATGGAAAGAAACATTATTTCTTATTCATGTAACTTGGTCCAGCTCCTCACCTTTCTTCAAAACCTGCTGGAGAAAGGTTGTTCTTTCTCAACCATTAAGGTGTTTTTATCAGTAATTTTGGCTTGTCATGCGGGCTGGGGGAGCAGGACACCTAGCGTGCACCCGCTCATAATAAGATTTATGAAGGGCGTGCTAAGGAAGAGACCCCCCAGCAGGATCTTGACCCCTGGATGGGATCTTAGTCTGGTCTTGGGGGCTCTCTGTGATCCCCCATTCAAACCATTGAGCGACATTAAGATATATTTATTATCTTATAAGACTGCTCTGCTACTGGCTCTGTGCTCGGCGAAACGTGTGGGTGACCTCCATGCTCTGTCCGTGCACCCAATGTGTACCAGGTTTGCCCCTGATGGGTCAAAGGTCACCCTAAGGCCTAATCCTGCGTATATCCCTAAGGTCTTGACTCTGAACCCCAGAAGTCTGGACTTTGATCTCTCTTCTTTTCCTCCTGCTCCTGTCCTCACTCAGGAACAGAAAAGGCTGAAGGCACTCTGCCCCGTGAGGGCTTTAAGCGCTTACATGCAGAGAACAGCTGAATGGAGGAAAACAAACCAACTGTTTGTGTGCTTTGCGGCCCCAGCTACTGGTAGGGCCCTATCAAAGCAGCGCCTCTCACACTGGGTGACTGAGGCCATAAAAAGGGTGTACAGTAGCAAAGGTCAACAGGTGCCCTCTGGAGTGCGTGCTCACTCCACTCGGGGCTTGGCCACCTCGTGGTCACTGTTCAAGGGTGTACCAGTTGCAGACATCTGTGCGGCTGCGAACTGGAGCTCAACAAATACGTTTGCAAAGCATTACAGTTTGGACGTTACTGCGTGTGATGTCACTCAGGCTGTCCTTTCTAACACACAGTAGAAAGCAGCCTTGAGATGCCTATTGAATAAAGGCGGACGTTCACACTAGCATGCATTTTACTGAGCATTTCAAGGGCGTGAATGAATTACGTTCCCATAGCAATTATGTTGCACCGAGTGACTGACTGATAAGGGAACTGAAAGTTATGCACCATAACTCATGTTCCCTGAAGGAAGGGAACGAGGTGCAACATACCTGGCCCTTTTCAATGCTGAAAGCTCGGTGAAGTGCATTTTGGAGAAAGTAGGATGGGCGTCAGCGCCTTAAATACCCAGAGGGCGGGGTCTCTGGCGTGACGCTGACGCCCCTGCCGTAAAGGCGTGAGTGTATTCCTTCAGGTAATCGCGCGGGGCGCAATTTCCCATAGCAATTATGTTGCACCTCGTTCCCTTCCTTCAGGGAACATGAGTTATGGTGCATAACTTTCAGTTCTCTGTGCCTTCATCATCGCTTGTGAATTAACCATAAATACTGGTGC
>JBBPBX010071054.1:0-18421 GCA_038048925.1 Garcialebias charrua | reverse complement strand
CAACCAATGCAACTACTAAAATAAACTAAACTAAACCGTTTGAAAAAAGGGGCAGATATAATAAGATTTATTCTTCTTTCTGCTACCTTTCTTTTTTTTTTTACATTGTGTACGTATCATTAATGGGATTGTCTTGTATTGTGTTTCTTTTGTAAAAAAAATGAACAAATTTAATAAACATAAACATTTAAAAGCGCCTTTCAGGACACCCAAGGAGAACATTTCACAGCAAGAAAAATATCATACAAACAACAAACACAGTTAAAACATCAGCTGTAACAAATTAAAATGTAAAATAAATGAATATAAAATACGTTTAGTAAAATTACTGATAAGCAAGTTTTGAAACCAATCTCCCTCCCAACAAAGCACTTGGAAACATTTATTAATCATTTACAGATTTATTAATTAAATGTTTAAACAACAGCAATTGAATGCGATGGTCCGTCTGTGTTCAGCATACTCATTACATTTTCCCCGTCAATGCGACCGAAACAAAATTCGGGAAGTGTTCCATTTTCATTCCTGCTACACTGTTCATTAGAGCTGCGCAGAGCTACGCAGTTTACCTAAATACTCTTCTTCTCACTTCCACTCAAGACGTACATACGGGGGAATGTACGCTGTCGCCCCCTGGCGTCCCAGATTTTGACAAGTCGCAGGAATTGGTGTAACACCGGCCAGCGTAGGGCTGGCTGTACGTCCTGCGTGGCTGATCGAGGCCAACTGAGATTCAGCCCGGACTAATCGTCCTGGTGCTGGCGTGAGGGGCGTTTCATGTGACGCTGTAGTTCTTCCAGGACTCTTTAGACAGCTGCGGCCTGATTAACAGAACATCTCCCAGGCGGTGGACGATTTGCCTATGAGGTTTTCCTTTTGTTTTTAGAATATTGTATTTAATTGCACTTTTATTGTTGTCTGGAGTTATAACTGCCATTTTAACTGTGTATTTTAAATTTAGGATTTTTATTGTTGCCTGGAGCTATAACTGCCCTTTTAACTGTGTATTTTAAATTTAGGATTTTTTAATTAAATAAATAATTGTGCAATCCATTGGTGTTCGTGTGAAGTGTCTCCTGCCTCAGCTGCAACACCGTGTGCCTCAAGGGTAACTGTTTTGGGTGAAAGTAATTTTAACCAATTTTATTATTTAAAATGGTATAATTTAAACTCCACTTTAATTTTAAACCACACCCGCCCCGGCTACATTTGGCGTTGTTTGGTACTTCTTGCAGTTTTGAGGCTGGGACTCTTTCACAAATTTTTTTTTTTGATTTTGATCAAGCAGTAATTTGTTATTCTTTGTATGTAAAGTGTGAGAAGGACAAACAGCAGCAGTTCATTTGTTTTTGAGTCTGTCATCTGTAGTGATGGAGAAAGAGCTACTGGAATTGAAGACTCTGGTGGCTCAATTAAGTGCTGATAATGAGAAGCTGCGTGCAGAGCATTCACCCTCCACCTCTAACCCCAGTGCTGGGCCGTCTTCAGCTTCTGCACTCCCCATGGCCCAAATAACTGAAAGGTTAGTGTTTGTTCCACGCGACCGTAAGTGCCCTATGTTTAGGGGACGGATGGGGATTAGCGTGAGCGAGTGGGTTGAGGAGGTGCAGGCGTGTATGCGGGCACGAAATTTGTCAGCAGTAGATCAGGCTTTTTTTATATACGACCATTTAGAAGGAGAGGCTAGGGAGGAGATCAGATATCGTTCTAGTCAGGAACGAGAGGATCCAGCTAAGATCATTTCTATCCTCAAGGAGCTTTATGGATGTAATGAGTCACATGTTGCATTACAGGAGGCCTTTTTCTCCAGAAAACAATTCGAGGGGGAAACACTACAAGAGTTCTCCCTGGCTTTGATGAGCCTCATGGAGAAAGTAACAGCACAGGCCCCTAGGGACATGCCTAATGTTGAAGCTATCTTGCGTGACCAGTTTGTAGAATATGTCCTTGATGGTGCGCTCCGTCGTGTGCTAAAACAGTATGTTCGTCTGAAACCGGCAGCAACACTGCTTGATGTTAGAGGTGAGGCAATGAGGTGGGAGTTAGAGGGTTTGCCAGCTAGTATGCGGAGCCGGAGCACTTCTCTGCCTTCGGCGCCCAGTTTTCAGTTTGCTGTGCAGGGTGGGTCACCAGCTATTGCTAGCCCCACCCAAACAGAGGTTAATGAACTAAAAGAACTTTTGAAACAACAACAGGAGCAGCTCAAACTGCTTACTCAAAGCATTGCCCTTCTCCAAACTGCACAAGAGCGCAGCCGCTCCCCGCGTCGAGGTCCCATTATATGTCGACGGTGCCAACAGCCCGGACATATTGCTAGGGAGTGTGGGGGGCCACGTGTTGCTTTCCGTCAGCCATCTTTGTCAGGGTCACGTCAGGGGAGCCAGCTTCCGGAAAACTAGTACCCACTGAGTTGCAGAGCCACAGCTCGGGTGGGGTATCCATGGGCTCGACTAATGCTTTTTGCGCAGCGGATGCACCTCAACTAATTGCTTCTTGTCCACATATTGTTGTGAATATGGCTGGAGTGAAGGTGCCTTGCCTGGTTGATACAGGTTCAATGGTGTCCACAATTACAGAGGGTTTCTTTTCTGAACTCTTCAAGCCCTGGGGAGAAGAGCGGTTGAAAGCCTGCCACTGGCTACAGCTAAAAGCAGCCAATGGTCTCCCTATCCCTTATATCGGCTATTTGGAGGTGTCTATTGAACTGTGTGGCAAGTTGGTGCCCCATTGTGGGGTGTTGGTGGTGAAAAATCCTCCTGATGGTGGGTTAGTTTCAGTTCCTGGTGTATTGGGGATGAACGTCATAAATAAGTGTTATCAAGAGCTGTTTGGACAGCATGGTGATGCTTTATTCCATGCTACCCCTGTGGTGTCATCTCCCAAACCTCTGGTTCATGCTCTACAGAAATGTCATGCAGCTGAAATGCAGCACACTCCTGAGCAGCCTGGTAAGGTGAGGGTGCGAGGCAGGAAGGCCTGCCGCATTCCAGGAGGTGCAATGAAAATTGTGCCTACCACATGCTGTGAGAAATACTCAGGCACCCCTGTCTTGTTTGAACCCTCTGAGTCTGGTTTACCAGTGGGGTTGTTAGCATCTCCTGCTCTAGTTCAAGTTGTTCGGGGGACTGCTTATATCCCAGTGACAAATGTGGGCAACACAGATGTGTTGCTTTACCCTCGTACCACTGTGGGAACTTTAAATAGTGTTGGGGTGGTGAGTCTTCCAGCAGGTGTGACTGAAGTTCCATTTCTTGCAAATGTATCTTCCCAAACAGTTGCTGCTCCTATCGTGGAAAGGGTAGAGGAAATTGATTTAACATCTTTGTCTGCAGAGGAACAGGGTCAAGTACGAGCATTGTTGGGTAAATACACTTCCGTGTTTGCTACTAATGATCAGGATTTGGGTTGCACCAACCTGATCAGTCATGACATTCCCCTTCTTGATGACATTCCCGTTCGGCAGCGTTACCGTCGAATCCCTCCATCAGAATATGAACTTGTGAAGGAGCACATAAACCAGCTTTTGGCAGCAAATGTCATCAGTGAAAGCTCCAGCCCTTATGCGTCACCAATTGTGCTTGTTCGTAAAAAGGATGGCAGCCTTAGGCTCTGTGTTGATTATCGTCAACTTAACATCAAGACAAGGAAGGACGCTTTTCCACTCCCGCGTATTGAAGAGTCTCTTGATGCTTTGACAGGGGCCCAATGGTTTTCCACGATGGATTTGGCCAGTGGTTATAATCAGGTCCCTGTCACAGTAGGAGATCGCCATAAAACTGCCTTTTGTACACCGTTTGGGCTCTTCGAGTGGAATCGTATGCCTTTTGGCCTATGCAATGCCCCGGGTACATTTCAGCGTTTGATGCAACGCATTTTTGGTGACCAGCAATGCCAATCTCTTTTGCTGTATTTAGATGACATTGTTGTGTTTTCATCCTCTGTACAGCAGCATCTGGAGAGGTTGGATGTGGTGTTGGGACGGCTTCAAAAGGAGGGCCTTAAAGCTAAGCTCAGTAAGTGCCATTTTTTCCAGCGGGAGGTGCACTACCTGGGCCATGTAATTTCTGACCAAGGAGTAGCCACTGACCCCGCTAAAATTGAGGTGGTAGCAAATTGGCCTGTACCCACCACAGCCACTGAGTTGCGTTCCTTTTTAGGATTCGCTAGCTATTACCGAAGGTTTGTGGAAGGTTTTGCTAAGATGGCTGCCCCCTTGCATCGTAGAGCTGCAGAGCTAGCTGGTAAAATGTCTAAAAAGAAAGGTGCCCAGAGTATTGCTGGAGCTTGGACCGAGGAGTGCCAACAGAGTTTTGAGGCTATCAAGACCAAGCTCACGTCTGCCCCGGTCCTTGCTTATGCCGATTTCTCCCTCCCTTTTGTTTTGGAGGTGGATGCAAGCCATTGTGGTTTGGGAGCAGTCTTGTCTCAGGAACAGGAGGGGAGGATAAGACCCATTGCTTTCGCTAGCCGCGGGTTAAGACCTAGCGAGCGAAACATGTCAAATTACAGCTCAATGAAATTGGAGCTGTTGGGCCTGAAATGGGCCATGACAGAAAAATTTAGAGATTATCTTTTGGGTCATCGGTGTATTGTTTATACCGACAATAATCCTCTGAGCCATTTGGATACGGCTAAGCTTGGAGCAGTGGAGCAGCGTTGGGCAGCCCAGCTTGCTTCCTTTAACTTTGAGTTGAAGTATCGACCTGCTAAATCTAATCAAAATGCTGACGCTCTTTCTCGCCGGCCTTGGCCAGCTACACTGGAAGTGACTTTGTTGGGCTCAGGTACTCCCGTGCCTCAGCCACTGCAGCTAGCTGTGCAGAGTGAGCAAACATCAGCCATCCAGTCCTCTGTAACTGTCTTTCCCTCTCTTTCCCCTGATGATCTCTGTGCTCTCCAGCAGGCTGACCCGGTCCTTCAAGAGGTCCTTGTCTTCTGGCAAAGGAAGGAGCGGCCAAATCGTGAGGAGCGGCAAGGGCTTTCAAAATCTGCCCTTGCATTGGTCAACCAATGGGACCGCTTGGCCGAATTGGATGGTTTAATGTATCGGCAAATATTTCGCCCAGATGGCGGTGGGGAAGTGTATCAACTTCTCTTGCCAAAAGTCCTGACTAAGGACATTTTGACCCAGGTTCATCAGGAGCATGGGCACCAGGGGGTGGAACGGACCTTGGCGTTGCTGAGATCTCGCTGTTATTGGCCGGGTATGTCACAAGAGGTGGCAGGTTGGTGCAAGGCCTGTGAGCGGTGCCAGATTGCCAAGGATAGCCAGCCACCTGCTCGGGGCTTTATGGGTCATTTGCTTGCATCAAAACCAAATGACATTTTGGCAATTGACTTTACGTTGTTGGAACCAACTTCCTCGGGGTTAGAGAGTGTATTGGTGATGACTGATGTTTTTTCCAAATACACGTTGGCTATCCCAACTAGAGATCAGCGCGCCTCTACGGTGGCACAGGTCTTGGTTACGGAGTGGTTTTCAAAATTTGGAGTACCAGCACGCATCCATTCAGACCAGGGCCGCAATTTTGAAAGCACTCTGATCCAACAGCTTTGTAGCCTGTATGGTATCACTAAATCTCGTACCACGCCTTACCATCCAGCTGGTAATGGGCAATGTGAACGTTTCAATAGGACGCTTCACAATTTGTTGAGAACCTTGCCCCCGTCCCGGAAACGAGACTGGAGTGCTTGCTTGCCCCAGTTGCTTTATGCTTATAACACCACTCCTCACCAATCAACGGGCGAGTCACCGTTTTTCTTAATATTCGGCCAAGAACCACTCCTTCCAGTAGATTTTCTGTTGGGAAGAGTTCAAAAACCTGTTGCAGGAACCATTCATGAGTGGGTTGAAGAACATCAGACTCGTTTGCAAATAGCATTTGAGGGTGCTAGACAAAAATTGAGGGCTTCTGCAGAACGCAGAAAAGCTCATCATGATATGAACATCACAGAAACTCCTCTTCAGGAGGGCCAGCTTGTGTTGATCCGAAACTTGGGGACGAGGGGTCGTAAGAAAACTCAAGATTTGTGGAGTTCAGTGACTCATATAGTTAAGCAAGTCCCAAGAGAGGGTGGTGTAGTGTATTCAGTGGCACCAGTTCATGAACCGGCCAGGTTAAGAAGGGTGCATCGCTCATTGCTAAAGGCCTGGATTGGTGCTGATGTACCTAATCCAGTTTCTGTTGAGGGTGCATCTGCTGAGCATGGCTCTGGTTCAGATGACGGAGCATCTTTTGGGCATTGCTCTGGTCCAGATGACGAGTTTTTAGAGGATGATTTGTTCTTGAGGCCAAGTCCTCGGGAGCAGGTACCACCTGCCCCGCCTGCTGCTGTTGTTTTTGATGCTGTTCCTGGGGTTTCAGGACTTGCCGTGGCTCCTTCTGGCGTGACCGTGAATCAACCTACCTCACTACCAGTTGTACCAGCAGCAGAGTCTGGTTCCAGTGAGGTGTCTGTGCGTAAATCAACACGATCAACTGCTGGCCAGCATCATAACCCCCATCATCTCCCAAGGCCAGCAGTAAGACAAACACCTTCATCTAAGACCATGACCGCTGTATTTCGACCCTGGTGTTAAATTAGATCATCGTCGGGGCGTCGATGCAGTTTGGGGGGGTGGATGTGGCAATGTGCCCCGTAGGCCTTGAACGCACCATAGGTGCTGAGATGTGATTGGGTCTGGTGCTGGCTGCCTGTGTATAAAGGGCCTTCCCTCATTGGCTGACCTCATGATTCTACTTCCGGTTCAGACGGTAGCGTTTGTGGCGTGGCACGCCAGGTGTAAATACATGCACGCTCTGATAGTGCGTCTAAGGAAGCTATATCGCTGATCTATCGTCTCACAGCGGTGGTGAGTAAAAGCCCTAGTTTCCTTCCTTCGTTTTTTAAATGCTTTTAGATTTTAATTTTAATATTTATTTTTTAAGGACGTATATTGCTGACCTATCGTCTCACAGCGGTGGTGAGTAAAGCCTTAGTTTTCCTCTCTTGTTTTTAAACGCTTTTAGATTTTAATTCTAATTTATTTTGTTAGCTGCTGCTGTTTGTCCTTGACCGTTTGTTTACCTGCGGTGCGGGTTGTCCTGACTGGCGTTTCACCTGGCTGGTCCGTGGGCTGTCGTCTTGTCGTCCTGGCGCTGGTTTGATGCCCGCTGTTCCGGCCGGCGTAGGGCTGGCTGTACGTCCTGCGTGGCTGATCGAGGCCAACTGAGATTCAGCCCGGACTAATCGTCCTGGTGCCGGCGTGAGTGGCGTTTCATGTGACGCTGTAGTTCTTCCAGGACTCTTTAGACAGCTGCGGCTTGATTAACAGAACATCTCCCAGGCGGTGGACGATTTGCCTATGAGGTTTTCCTTTTGTTTTTAGAATATTGTATTTAATTGCACTTTTATTGTTGCCTGGAGTTATAACTGCCATTTTAACTGTGTATTTTAAATTTAGGATTTTTTATTGTTGCCTGGAGTTATAACTGCCCTTTTAACTGTGTATTTTAAATTTAGGATTTTTTATTAAACAAATAATTGTGCAATCTATTGGTTTTCGTGTGAAGTGTCTCCTGCCTCAGCTGCAACACCGTGTGCCTCAAGGGTAACTGTTTTGGGTGAAAGTAATTTTAACCAATTTTATTATTTGAAATGGTATAATTTAAACTTCACCTTAATTTTAAACCACACCCGCCCCGGCTACATTATGTTTAATTTTTCTTTTTAAAAAATTGTCATTGTTTTTAATATGAAATGAATAAAATTATACTATACAATACAATACAATGTGATCACAATCTGATAGGCCTACCTTTGTGCTTGACAGATTTTTCATGCAGTCGGACACTGCGGTAAAGTTAGTTTTACGTTGGAAGTTGGATATTCGAGCTCCGTGGCTTCAGGGGTGCGTTGCTCTCGTCAGTCCGCTTCATGGAGTCTGATTTCGGCAGTCTGACGGACACCGTTCCTTCCCCCATGAGACACTAAAGTCGCAGTTACAAATCTTACAAAACGCGTAATTGTGCCCCCCACCCTACTCTTCTTTTAGGAAAAGTAAATTCGCTGTCCCATTTTTCAAGATATTTACACGAAGTCTTAACTTTTTTGGCAGGGACGCCTTTTCTCTCGTTACATTCATCCATTTCTGATGTGTTTTTCCGGGTTCCGCTGCCAGCACTAACATCGCGAGAACTTCCACCGAGGCTACTGCAGGTGGCAGTTCTCGCGAGGCTAGTGACATAATTCAGAGGCACTGGAATATATTTTTTTTAAAAGAATATTATAATACGGGAAATTTCCGGGAAAATAATAATTTGGGATGACGATGGGAAAGAGGGGTAAAATACGGTAGTTTCCCGTCCAAAACGGGAGACTTGACAGGTATGGTTGTATTGCATGAGGAAATCTGGAGTGGCAGAGAAGCATGTTAGACTGGTACAGGACATGTATGAGGACAGCAGGACAGTGAGGAGATGTGCTGTAGGATTGACAGGTAGCTTCAAAGTGGGATTTCATCAAGGATCGGCTCTGAGCCCTTTCTTGTTTGCTCTGGTGATGGACCGACTAACAGATGAGGTCAGGCAGCAATCCCCATGGCCTATAATGTTTGCAGATGACATTGTGATCTGTGGTGAGAACATGGAACAAGTGGAAGAGAACTTGGGGAGGTGGAGGTATGCACTTGAAAGAAGAGGAATGAAAGTCAGCCGTAGTAAGACAAGAGTCCATGTGTGTGAATGAGAGGGAGGCTGGTGTAACAGTGAGGCTACAAGGATCAGAGATCACAAAGGTGCAGGACTTCAAGTAATTGGGGTCCACTATCCAGGAAAATGGGGAATGTGTGACAGAAGTGAAAAAGAGAGTCCAGGCAGAATGGAGTGGGTGGAGAAAAGTATCAGGAGTGATTTGTGACAAAAAGGTGTCAGCAAAGGTCAAAGGAAAAGTTTACAAGACAGTGGTGAGACCAGTTATGTTGTATGGTCTGGAGACAGTGGCATTGACAAAAAGACGAAAGAGCTGGAAGTGGCAGAAATGAAGATGCTGAGGTTCTCCTTAGGAGTGACAAGGATGGATAAGATCAGGAATGAGATCATCAGAGGTACAGTACATGTTGAACAACTGGGAGATAAAGTTAGAGAGACCAGACTGAGATGGTTTGGACATGTCCAGAGGAGGGACAGTGGGTATATTGGTAGAAGGATGTTAGAAATGCAGCTGCCAGGAAAAAGACAAAGGGAAGGCCAAAGAGGAGATATATGGATGCAGTTAGAGAGGACATGAAGGTAGTTGGAGTGAGGACAGAGGATGCAGAGGACAGAGTGAAGTGGAGGAGAATGACTCGCTGTGGCGACCCCTGACGAGGGAACAGCCGAAAGAAGAAGAAGAAGAAGAAGGGTATGGTATGGTATGAATAAGGACCGAACTTTTTAGTCAGGTTCGGATCGTATCAAAACTTTCCCTCCATTTCAGCAGAAAGCAGCAGCTGGAAGCACTGATGGCTTATGGGTAGTGCAGTTCTTTGACTGGCGTTACAATAGGCTTTTTGAAATGGTAAATGGAATGTACTTATATAGCACCTTTCCACTCAAAGCTCTTTACACTACAATCTGTGCCCTCGTCTACCCATTCATACAGCACTCTACTAGATATTTACAAAGCTAACTGAACAAATCATTCTAAAGAGAATAATAAGTGCTTCATCACATTCATACACCGATGGGACACATATCCGTGACAATGAGGGGTTCATTGTCTTGCACAGGGACACTTCAGCTTGTGACTGCTGGTGGATTCAAACCCCACTCTTACAATGGAGGACGGCTGCTCTAACCACTCAGCCACAGCCACACCAAAGAAAACTACAAAATGGCGGTGCCTGTCCAAAGTATTTTTCGTAAACTTTCTATCCTGTACCATTCCAATCACATAAGTAATAGTAAAGCTGACAATCATTGAAAAACCATGAAAGAGCAAATCTGTGAAAGTCGAACCGTGAAGTAGCAAGGGACTACTCTACTTACTTCCGTCTATCCTGGTGCTTACACTGCTCTTACCCAGTTCTTGACAATGACAGATTGCATTTTGAAGCCGTATGTTATCTTGCACGTATCCATTCCTTACCTGTCTTACCCAGTACTTTCTTCCATCTAACTCCTTTCTTATTTCACATTTACCAGGTACTTGACATTGATTGGGCTGCTTTATGAATTGATGTTTTACCTTGTACTTACATGATGTGCATATGGTACATTTTGCATACATAGCAGGTACTTACCAGTCTGTATCAGAGTTGTACCTGGTACATGTCAGATACATACCAGGGATTGCTGCTAAGATTGACAGAATCAATCTTGAATATGTGTTTTTTGCATAATTCATAATTCTCTTCTTGTTTTAAATGCATTCAGCATTACATCATAGTTTTATAATCTCATAATGTTTTACTCATTTTCTACTGTTTCTATTTTTCTGTCCCCGCAGATGAAAAGCAGAGGGAGAGACGAGGATGAGGTGGACGAAGGCGAGCACGAGGAAGGAGAGGGTGACGGTGACAGCGCCAATGAAGACGACTCTTGAACGCAACACAAAACACACACGCACACACAAATGTACACAAGACAAGTGTGTGTGAAAGTTTTTACCCAGTGGTCATGTGCTCATTTCTGCTGAACTGACTTGAAATTCTTTGATGTGTTGTAGAGATCACCACAGAAGTTCTTGTTTCTGGATTTTCAGGTTTTATTTTAAATTTAGTAAAGCTCTAAATGTTGCTTGTTTTTGTTGGCAGTGGTGGTGGTTTTACTTTGTAAAGCACTGTTTGCTGCAGCTGTGTACATGTATGTACAGTATGTATGTACTGTATGTTGTACCTCCATCGTTCGTCTTTATCACATTTTTGTAAATCAACTCTTTTGGCATTTTTTTTTTTTTACACAAGTTGTGGTGGACCACTAGGGGGCTCTACTCACACCCAGTGGACCGAAGGCATTACAGGATGTTTTATTGTGAAAGGTCCAGAGGACCGGATGTTGTATTGGATATATAAGGCGGTGTTGGGTGCTTCCCGCCAGAGGACCGGATGTTGTATTGGATATATAAGGCGGTGTTGGGTGCTTCCCGCCAGTTTAGTAGGAGTTGATTAAAAGTGAAGATCTGCAGCCTGTCTCCTGTGTCGTCTCTTCACCACCTCCTACACTGGTGACCCTCGTGAACTGAATATGTCGACATCTGACGCTTCAGCCAGCTCTCTACTGCTGTCCACTGCTGTGGAACCTCCACAGGCGGCCCCGCTCGCTTTTTCGGTGGCCGTTAAAATCCCGGACTTCTGGCTGCACGCGCCTCAGTCGTGGTTCGCACACATCGAATCACAGTTTGCTCTTCGCGGGATTTCTGTTGACGACACCAAATACCACCATGTGGTCGCTTCGCTGGATCCGCTGACAACCCAGCGGGTAATGAGCCTGCTACAAGACCCTCCTGCACAAGGAAAGTACGACGCCCTCAAGAAGCTTCTTCTGCGGCGCTACTCACTTTCAGAGGCGGAGCGCGCTGAGAAACTATTTTCCCTCTCCGGTTTGGGCGACGGCACAG
Source organism: Garcialebias charrua (assembly GCA_038048925.1). Classification (NCBI taxonomy): domain Eukaryota; kingdom Metazoa; phylum Chordata; class Actinopteri; order Cyprinodontiformes; family Rivulidae; genus Garcialebias; species Garcialebias charrua. Next base: position 6,844 of record JBBPBX010071054.1, on the reverse strand, counting down.
CTCTCGAGCTCGTGGAGAGCATGTTGTCCTTGCGGGGATCAGACGACTGCGAGTTCCTCTTCCGCCACCTCGTCCTCCGCCAGCTTCCAGCTCCTGTGCGAACCGCCCTGGCCAACTCCCCGTTTCTGCAGGAGAAGGATTACCGCTCGCTGGCCGAAGAAGCCGACCGCATCATTCTAACCGCGAGGACCTTCGCGGTACAGGCGGCGGTCCCTGGATCTCCAGCAGCGCCCGAGTTTCAAGCAACGCACACAGCGCCGGACGAGCCAGCGGTGGTAGCAGGAGTCGCTAGCCGCAGGCGGGCAGGTCCCGCTCTTTGTTTCTACCACGTGCGCTTTGGCGCCAAAGCACGACGGTGCGTCCCGCCGTGCAGCTTCAAGCCGCAGGGAAACGAGACCGCCAACGCCCGCTAGCAGTCGCGGCCGTTGGCGAGAAGGAAAGGCTGCTTTTCATCGAGGACTCGAGGTCGGGGAGGCGGTTCCTGGTGGACTCGGGTTCGCAGAAGAGCCTCGTCCCCCCGACTGGCTCCGACAGGTTGGCTGAAGGCTGCGGGCCGCAGCTAACCGCGGCGAATGGCTCTCCCATCAAGACGTTTGGCGAAAGGTTGGTGACTGTGCGTTTCCATGAACGGGACTTCCAGTGGAACTTTGTGGTAGCTGCTAGCTCGGTCCCTATTTTAGGGGCTGATTTTCTTTGTGCTCACGGGCTCCTTGTTGATGTAGCTAACAGGCGTTTGATCGACGCTGTGTCTTTTTCGTCACTGCCTTGTGAGACGCGAGGAGCTGGGCCTTTAATGCATGCTAACTTTTTAGCTTCGGGTAATGTGTTTCAGCGTTTATTGTCTGAATTCCCCTCGCTGACTGTTCCTGATTTTGCAAACACAAACACACAACATGGGGTCGAACATTATATTCCCACAACGGGCCCCCCGGTGTTCGCACGTGCACGCCGCCTCGATGCTACTAAGCTAGCAATCGCACAGGAAGAGTTTGCTAACATGGAGCGTTTAGGCATCGTGCAGCGCTCAAACAGTCCGTGGGCCTCCCCCCTCCACATGGTGCCCAAGGCAGATGGCAAATGGCGTCCATGTGGGGATTTCCGCCGCCTTAATAACATCACAGAGAACGATCGTTATCCCATCCCCCACATCCAGGATTTTTCAGTGCACCTGGCTGGGACCTCCATTTTTTCTAAAGTAGATTTAGTACGGGGGTACCACCAGGTTCCTGTGCATGTGGAGGATGTCCCTAAGACCGCTGTTATCACGCCTTTCGGCCTGTTTGAGTTTTTGCGCATGCCTTTTGGTCTTAAAGGTGCAGCACAAACATTTCAGCGGTTGATGGATTCAGTCCTAAGGGGTCTGTCCTTCGTATTTGTGTACTTGGACGACATCCTGGTGGCTAGCAGCTCGGCTGAGCAGCACCTGTCCCACCTCCGTGAGGTTTTTCAGCGCCTGGCAGCACATGGCCTGATTGTAAACACAGCGAAATGCCAGTTTGGGCTGCCAGTCATTGACTTTTTGGGCCACCGCATTTCCGCAAGTGGCGCCGTCCCGTTACCAAACAAAGTGCAGGCGGTGTCAGATTTCCCACAGCCCCAGTCTGTTAAAGCGCTACAAGAGTTTTTGGGAATGGTTAACTTCTATAACCGTTTCCTCCCCAGGGCAGCACAACTGCTGCGTCCGCTCTATGGAGCGCTGAAAAAGAAAAAGCCCAACGACAGCGTGGACTGGACACCAGAACGCCTACAGGCATTTGGTGATGCTAAAGCTGCACTGGCCACTGCTGCCCTTTTGGCCCATCCATCCCCAGCGGCGCAAATAGCTTTAACAACCGACGCATCTGATGTTGCGGTGGGGGCTGTGTTAGAACAGCAGGTTTCCGGGGTTTGGCAGCCGCTTGCATTTTTCAGCCGTACGCTGCGGGACAATGAGCTGAAATACAGTGTTTTTGACAGAGAGTTGCTGGCGCTTTACCTGGCTACACGCCATTTCAGGTTTTTCCTGGAAGGCCGCCAGTTCACTGCATACGTTGACCACAAACCCCTGGTGTTTGCTATGTCAAAAATTTCTGACCCCTGGTCTGCTCGCCAGCAACGCCACCTCGCAGCGGTGTCTGAATTCACTACAGACATTCAGCATGTGGCTGGAAAATCCAACGTGGTGGCCGACTGTCTCTCCCGGGTGCTGATCTCTCCCGTGTACGTTGGCATCGATTTTTCTGCTATGGCTGCGGACCAACGTAGCGACGCAGAAATACTCGAGCTCCAGTCCGGCCCCACAGGCCTCGAGTTGGAGGAAAGGCAGGTGAATGACGGAGGTCCTCTCCTGCTCTGTGACGTATCTACAGGCAGGCCCCGCCCCCTGGTTCCAGTTTCATGGCGACGCCGCGTTTTTGACTCCTTACATTCCCTTTCTCACCCAGGTGTTAGAGCCTCTGTGAAACTGGTCAGCTCAAAGTTTGTTTGGCCCGGTCTGCGTAAAGCAGTTAAGGAGTGGGCAGCAGCGTGTGTTCCATGCCAGCGTGCTAAGGTTAACAGGCACACCAAAGCACCTTTGGAACCTTTCTCCATCCCAAGTCGGCGGTTTGATCATGTGCACGTAGACCTAGTAGGCCCTCTGCCTCCATCACAGGGTTTTACTCATCTGCTGACTATGATAGACCGGACCACCAGGTGGCCAGAGGTGGTTCCTCTGACATCCACAACATCTGCAGTGGTGGCCCGGGCTTTTTTGTCTACCTGGGTTGCGCGTTTCGGCCCCCCTTCAGACATTACATCGGACAGGGGCCCGCAGTTTGTTTCTGAGCTTTGGTCTACCATGGCCAAGGGTCTGGGGACTAACGTTCACAGGACCACCGCTTACAACCCCCAAGCTAATGGTTTGTGTGAACGGTTTCACAGGTCATTGAAAGCTGCACTTCGTGCTGCATTGACCGGTGACAACTGGATTGACCGTCTTCCCTGGGTTTTGTTGGGGTTGCGTACCGCAACCAAAGAGGACCTGAGCTCTTCCCCGGCTGAACTGGTTTTCGGTCAGCCTGTGCGCGTCCCCGGTGAGTTTTTACCTGAGGTACCCTCACCACAGTTCGCTCCACCGTTGCTCCATCTTTCACCTCAGGAGGCCCCTTTTCGTGTCCCCGGTCCGGTACACCATTGTTTACCGCAGTCATTTGTCCCTAAGAGTCTGGAGTCCTCTAAATTTGTTTTTGTCAAACACAATGCACACAGGACACCACTACAGCCTTTGTATGATGGACCGTTTCGAGTTCTTCAACCAGGTCCGAAACATTTCCTTTTGGATTTAGGGGGTCGTACTGAGACTGTCTGTATTGATAGGCTTAAACCAGCTCATGTTATGTCAGATGATCAGGTTGTTACGGCCCAGGCTCCTCGCAGGGGCAGACCTCCATCCACATTGTTAACGGACGGCGGTCCTTCTTCCAGAAACTCTCAACGTCCATTGGAGCCCGAATCTTCTGCAGACCCTCCTCGTAGCCCTCCACTTCATCAGACTGGTTCTGCAGGGCCCAGGTTCAGCCGTTCTGGTCGTTTGATCAAACCTAAAATGCGGGACTAGTGATGGACCTTACTGGGTGTTCTGGGGGGGCGTGTGTGGTGGACCACTAGGGGGCTCTACTCACACCCAGTGGACCGAAGGCATTACAGGATGTTTTATTGTGAAAGGTCCAGAGGACCGGATGTTGTATTGGATATATAAGGCGGTGTTGGGTGCTTCCCGCCAGAGGACCGGATGTTGTATTGGATATATAAGGCGGTGTTGGGTGCTTCCCGCCAGTTTAGTAGGAGTTGATTAAAAGTGAAGATCTGCAGCCTGTCTCCTGTGTCGTCTCTTCACCACCTCCTACAAAGTCTGTGTTAACCAATGGAAAATGACTAGAAAAGCTTTTGACTTGCAACAATATTGAGTTTTATTTTAAGGGGAAAATTTAACCCTTTTTTTTGGTTACCCTTTTTTTTTCTTTTACCATTTTTTGAAATGTTGCATTTTTTAAAATTCAAGGTTTGTGCTCAACAGCAACAATTTCCTACATTCAAAAGAAAGTTACGGTAAGTCATCTGGATGGTTTCTTTGTTGTTTTGTTGAAGCGTTGCATCTTTCATCCAAAGGACTTCATCAGTCCGAGGAGCAATGAACAAACTCCATCCCACAAGCAGCACACTCCTCTGAGGCATAGTGGGCCAACTGGTAGTCAATTTGTGAGAGGACGGACTCCAGAAACCATCTTATCACCATCAAACTGGTTGACTAACTATGTGAGTGTGCTACTTATGGAACTGAGTTTGTTGTGGATCATTGGACTGATGAAGTCCTTTGGATGACAGACAAAAGTTTTAACAATTTAAAAAAAAAATCCAGAGGACCTGACTGAACTTTGTTGGATTTTTCACCTGGATTATTGAGCATGAACTTTGAAAATGTACTACATTCTGACAAAATATAAAATCAGCTGATGTTAAGGTTTTTTTTTAAGTCACTCATGTTTTCTTTACCCTGAAAGTCAAAGCAGGGGAAATTTTTAGAAAAGTTTCAGTTGGAAACCAGCAGGTTTACTGACTGACCAGCTACAAATATTAATACAAGTAAATAATGATAAATGATGCTGTATTTAGTGTCATATTCTTGGCTTAATGAGACAAACAGAAGCACTAACAAACTATTTTTTACTATAGTCAGAAAATAAACCTTCTTTTTTTTTCAACTGTGAACCGAGTTCTATTTCCTGTGGGCGTAGCCCTTTAAGCCATGCCTTTTGGGTTTACCCTGTGCTTTGCACCAACATTTGAAAACTTCTAGTCCACGCCCACTTGCTGTGGGCCCACCCCTCGGTCCATAAGAACCCCTCTCGACCGAGGAACTGCTCCCAAAATTTTTTCACCAACTGAAGACTACTAGCAAGATAAGAAGACCACTATGGATCCCAGCCAACCATTCAAGTGCTGCATAGGATGTTTTAGCGGGTACATCCAGAAGGATGACAAGCACCCGTTCTGCGAGTCCTGTCTCGGACCCAACCACGCTCGGCAGGCCATGGTCCAGAACCTAACCTGTCGAGCCTGCATGTTTCTGCCGATGGAGGAAAGGCAGCGCCGGTTCAGCCTCTTCCCTCCGACGGAAGTAGGTCTGCAACCGATGGAGGACTCACTCGGCCTCAGCTTCGAGCAGCTGGCTGACTACGGGTCCTCGGGGGTAGCTAGCGAGCCCGGTCTGTACTCTCCCGAAGGGTCAGACCCGACTTCGCCTTTTCTCCGCATGCCGGAGCCGACTAGCCTCCGCGTCACGCCATCTCCCGTGGGAGGCGCGGGGCCGGCCATACCCTCCACCGTGGGAGCAGTCGTGCCCGCCGGAGCGGCCGCCACGAGCTACGCGCCGGGCCCAGCGTCTCCACCCCAAGTGCCCCTCCAGCCTCAGGACGAGACACCAGGCAGCAGCCGAGCGCCATCCCCTGGGGACCCAGGACAAGAGCAGCCCGACACAGACGAGCAGGACGAGCACGTGTCTCTGAACAGCGCTCTGCCCGGACTGATCAGGTGGGCGGCTGGCGCGTGGAACATGGAGGTCCCTGAAGGCACCACGCCACAGTCCTCCTCACGCCTGGCGGGAAGATTTGCCGCCAAGTCGGGGAGCGAGGCGCAGAACATCTGGCCCTGCCTCCCTGAAATCAAAAAGCTGCTGCAGGCACAGACCAGCGAGCCGCTGAAGAACAGAGCTCCGGTCCTGTCTTTCATCCCAGCTACGAAGGTCCAGGGGCTGACAGACCAGATCTTCCCCCCGGTGCCGCCGCTGGAGCCCAGCTTGTCCGGCGTGTTTGGAGTCAAACCAGCAAAACACGTGGGGACAGCTGTTACACCGCCGTCGGCGGCGGACCAGTTTTCCACCAAGATGCAGGACCGCATCCACAAATGCTCCGCGCAGGTGGGGGCGGCCGCAAATAACATTGCTTTTTTGGCGTACGCGGTCGGGCAGGAGCCGACGCACGAGTCAGCAGGAGCGGCTCTGGACACCATCACCAACATGTGCGAGCTCCTGGCCACCTGCTCAGCCAGGATCTCAGCGTGGGCCACGCTGCTGCAGCGACAGGTTTGGTTAAAACTGTCCAACTCCATCCCTGAGGATGTTAAGAAGATGCTGCTGCAGGGGCCGATTTCTGCTCAGGGCCTTTTCGGGGAGCACTATAAGACTGTGTTCGAGCAGCTGCAGTCCTCCTCCGACGCCCTGGAACAGGTCCGTAAACACTCAGCCTCGCCTAGAGTGGACCCTCGTGCTGCAACACCCGGGCCGGCGCGCCCGCGCGAGCAGAACAAGCAGTACCGCAACCAGCAGAGGTTCTCTGCGCCCTATCAAACTTTCGCCACGCCACAGCCTCCAGCCGCGCCAAAGTTTTACCCGTCCCCATACTCCCAGAAACCCGGGAGAGGCAGGGGAAGGGGCAGCTACCAACCTCCATGGGCCGGCCAGCACCAGAGCGGGAAGAAAGACCAGTGGAAGAAGTGACGGTGTGCGGGAGATGTTTTTCACAGTGTGTTGTTTCAAACAAATAAAGTTTCTGTTTCTGAAAACAGTGTTCTTTGTTCAAACACGCTGGTTGCCTCTTCTCCGAGGCTCGTGAACGCATCTCCGAACTCAGGTGACAAAAATCAATCGATTGTTTTCTCACAAGATGTATCACAGAGCCGGTCTGTACGTGCGCTACGTGACCCGCCTGTGAGCCCTCCGCCGCCTCCCCACTCAACGGGGGGAGCGCGCTCACGTGACTGCTTCCAGGCTCAGAGCTCTGAACAGCACGAACGAGTCGGGCACACTTCTGCTTTCTCTAAAAAGGCT
>JBBPBX010071053.1:7059-18422 GCA_038048925.1 Garcialebias charrua | reverse complement strand
CCTGCTGAGCTCCACACCGTCTGAACAGAACACGAAACCCACCATCAGCTGAAGCTCCGACAACAGAGCCGAGGCTCACGGAGAATTCGAGACCCCAAGAAAGGATCAGACCAAAGAAATGTGAGTCCTGACACCATCTTCAGCCCCATCTGTCAGAGCGGAGAAGCCTCCTCTGCTGTCCTCCGTACACTCCAACATCTGCATCTGATCAGAGAGCCAGCCAACCACAACGTCCCACATCGGGACTCACTTTAGGCTCTCAGGGAGCAGCAGGGAGAGGACTCAGTTCTTCTACTTCTCCCTAATTAAAATGAGCAGAAGTTCAACGGCCTGGTCAGTGATTGCTCTGATGAATGTTTTGTGGGAACATGAAGCTGACACTGGATCAGCTTGTTCCCATCTCGCTGCACCCACCCTCAGTCCAGAGGCCTTTGAGGATCTTTGATATGTTGGGATCCAAGATGAAGTCCTTCAGTTCATTAGAAAACCTCTTAGAGCTCAGAAAGATACCGTAATTTCCAGACTATTGAGCGCACCCGAACATAAGCCACACCCACACAAAAAAAAGAAAGAAAAGAAAAAGGAAATGTGTATAAATAGGCCGCGCTTGTCTGTAAGCCGTGGGTGTCCATGTTGTAACATGACATATTTACACAAAGATTAAAAAAACCTTTTAATTAAATACCTACCGGTAACAAACACAAATACGTACAGTAATTTTTTTTTTCTCTGAACAGTGCCTGTAACACGGCTGGTTAAAAAAATAAAAATAATACAGTAGCCAGGAAGTAACCAGGAAGTCATTGATCATCCTCAATGACTCAGTGAGAGATGACAGGAAGTCATTTCCCCTCCCCGTTTCTTTGGTCCACTGTGACCTGTTCAACAATTTTTATTATTTAATTATTTAATTTATTCATTTTAAATACAACACAAAACAATCTCATATTTGAGACTGTACAGTATAAAAGTAAAATGAAGGGTTGCAGAAAGAAGAAAAAATCTCATTTTATCTGCCCCCCTTTTACAAAAATAACTCAAACAAGACAAAAAAAAAAAAATCTAAGAAGTTACAGATTGAAAAAAAGTAACTCATATAGTTTCCAAGAAAGAGAATTTCAAAGAAAAATTATAATACAGGATACTGTTTCATTTATATTTTTGCAGGAAATTTGTTTTGATCATATTTTTAAAAATAGTCATTGATTTAGCATTTTTAATGCCAGTTTCCAAATTATTCCACTGTTCAAGTCATTTGATTAAGGTTGACCGACCCCTCAAACTAGTTCTATGTCTCAGTTTCACAAAAATCTCTGTTCCTTTAAGATTATAACAACTTTTACTTTTTCAGTGCTCAGATTAAAATATATATATTTTTTAATACAGGTAGTCTTATTGAGTCATGAGGAGCCAACCCCCAAGAGGGACGTATATTGGGCAGTTATGTGAGCGCCAGGGTGTGACATTGACAGGCTAAATGTTTTGGCAGCATGAAGCTCGTTAGCCCGTCAAAAAAATAAATCCATAAATTAGCCGCAGCATTATATAAACCGCGGTGTTTAAAGTTTGTGGGTAAAAAAAAGGCAGCATATAGTCTGGAAATTACGGTATTTCCTTTTTTGCGACAGTTTGTTCTTTCAGTCACCAGTTTGCAGGGCATCGCTCCACCATCCAATCCCACTCTGCTTCTGCTCACGTCGGCTCTTTCCCCTTGAGGTTTTGTCCTCCTTCCACTTTTCAGGCTCATATTTGTTTTTTGAATCTATGTGCAGTTATCAGCAAATATTCTGAGGCGGCTGTTCGGAACCGCATCAGCCTCATGATGATGGTGTTTGCACCTGGAGAAAAAATCACGACTTCACGAAGACGTGCTCCAAGTCCACAAAGCCTGAACTCTGTTCTGTTTGACTTTATTTTAATTTTTTACTGAACCTGACCACCTGTTGTCCTGAGAAGCCTTTAGCATGTTACACCACCTGATCCTCCTCACTGCTCCCAGTAAAGATGGTTTTCAGAGTGAGGTCCTTCACTCGTCAAACAACAAATCATCTGTGGTGGGTTTTTTAATCTGTTTGAATTTCAGCAGGAGTTTCAGTTTGCTGCCACGAAAGGAGGGTGATCATGTAATAACTTGCGTGTGTGCGTTGGTCTCAAACACGAGTCCTCAGCTCTTCCTGCACAAACTTTAGGAGAAACAAACACAAAACGCTGGTTCCTGATGGATTTTACTGCTGCTGTATCAGTTTCCATCGCAGAAGGAAAACCGCTCAATTTCAGCTGCCGAGCGGTTTCCTGTGAGCCAAACTGTGATGTAACGAGCGCATTAAAGACCGGAGCCGTGTGATCGGAGAAAAGGTTCAGTCTTAAACCTCTAATCTGCAGCGGTATTAAACGAGATATTAAGAACGTTTAAAACGTTGAGTCGCTGGGCCGGGCTCCAGTGGAGTGAGTTCGCACTCGTGCTCTGAAGCAACAAACCTGAGGTCAGGTCAGTATCTTACCTACAGTCATCAGAAGGTTGTGTTTGGAACATCGTGAGGACTTCTCACAGCAGAGTCAAGCTAAGAGCTGTTCAAAAGTGATTTCACAATTTAAAATGGCTCAACTTTAAATAAAATGATCATCTGTTTGTGTTATTTTGGGATTAAATCTGACATATGAGTCCCGGCCTTTTGTTAGTCCAACTCTTTCATACGTCTATCTCAGGGGTCTGCAACCTGCAGCTCTGGAGCCACATGTGGCTCTTTGGTCCCTCTGCAGTGGCTCTTTCAAGCTTTGACCAAAACTGACATAAAACTGAATTATATTGGTTATACAAATAAAAACTTCTTCTTCTTCTTCTTTCGGCTTTTCCCTTTTCAGGGGTCACCACAGCGAGTCATCCTCCTCCACCTCACTCTGTCCTCTGCATCCTCTGTCCTCACTCCAACTACCTTCATGTCCTCTCTAACTGCATCCATATATCTCCTCTTTGGCCTCCCTCTTTGTCTTTTTCCTGGCAGCTGCATTTCTAACATCCTTCTACCAATATACCCACTGTCCCTCCTCTGGACATGTCCAAACCATCTCAGTCTGGCCTCCCTAACTTTATCTCCCAGTTGTTCAACATGTGCTGTACCTCTGATGATCTCATTCCTGATCTTATCCATCCTTGTCACTCCTAAGGAGAACCTCAGCATCTTCATTTCTGCCACTTCCAGTTCTTTCTCCTGTCTTTTTGTCAATGACACTGTCTCCAGACCATACAACATAGCTGGTCTCACCACTGTCTTGTAAACTTTTCCTTTGACCTTTGCTGACACCTTTTTGTCACAAATCACTCCTGAAACTTTTCTCCATCCTGCCTGGACTCTCTTCTTCACCTCTTTACCACATTCCCCATTTTCCTGGACAGTGGACCCCAAGTACTTGAAGTCCTGCACCTTTGTGACCTCTGCTCCTTGTAGCCTCACTGTTCCACTGGCCTCCCTCTCATTCACACACATGTACTCTGTCTTACTACGGCTGACTTTCATTCCTCTTCTTTCAAGTGCATACCTCCACCTCTCCAAGTTCTCTTCCACCTGTTCCCTGTTCTCACCACAGATCACAATGTCATCTGCAAACATCATAGTCCATGGGGATTCCTGCCTGACCTCATCTGTTAGTCGGTCCATCACCAGAGCAAACAAGAAGGGGCTCAGAGCCGATCCTTGATGCAATCCCACCTCCACCTTGAAGCTATCTGTCACTCCTACAGCACATCTCACCACTGTCCTGCTGTCCTCATACATGTCCTGTACCAGTCTAACATACTTTTCTGCCACTCCAGATTTCCTCATGCAATACCACACCTCCTCTCTTGGCACCCTGTCATATGCTTTTTCTAAATCCACAAACACACAATGGAGTTCTTTCTGACCCTCTCTGTACTTCTCTATCAACATCCTCAAAGCAAAGATGGCATCTGTGGTGCTCTTTCTTGGCATGAAACCATACTGCTGCTCACAGATAGTCACCTCTTGTCTAAGCCTTCCTTCCACAACTCTCTCCCAGATCTTCATTGTGTGGCTCATCAACTTAATTCCCCTGTAGTTGCTACAACTCTGTACATCACCCTTGTTCTTAAAAATGGGAACCAGCACACTTCTTCTCCATTCTTCAGGCATTTTCTCACCCTCAAATATTCCATTAAATATTTGAGTCAAAAACCTCACTGCCATCTCTCCAAGACATTTCCAAACCTCCACTGGTATGTCATCAGGTCCTACTGCCTTCCCCTTCTTCATTCTTTTCAGAGCTTTCCGGACTTCACCCTCACTAATCTTTCCCACTTCCTGGTCCACAGTTTCTATGACCTCCACTCTTCTTTCTCTTTCATTCTCTTCATTCATTAGCTTCTCAAAGTAATCCTTCCATCTTCCCATCACACTCTCCTCACTTAACAAACAGGTCACAACGCGTCAAAATAAATGGCACATTATCCGATGCTGTGGTGTCCTCCACAGGTGCACCTCAGGGTTGCATTTTATCACCTTTGTTGTTTGTTCTTTATACGAACACGTGCCAAAGTCATCATGTGAATCATCACATTATAAAGTTTGCTGATGACTCAGTTATTGTGTCTCTGTTAAATGGAAATGTTCCGACAGGCCTAGATAATGTTCTGCAGGACTTTTTGGTGTGGTGCCAGTCATCCTTCCTGCACATAAATGCATCAAAAACTAAAGTGATGAGCATAGACTTTCGGAAGTCCTCTGCCCATCTCCCTCCTGTTACCATAAATGGTCAGGTAGTGGAAGAGGTGCAACAATACAAATATCTGGGCGTAATGATGGACAATAAATTGACATTTGAGTCCGTCAGATGCAATCTGTCAGAAAGCCCACCAAAGGATGCATTTCCTCAGGAAGCTAAGGAGTTTAAATATTGATTGCATTTTTATGAAAATGTTTTACAGCTGTTTTATTGAATCTGTTCTCACTTTTTCATTTCTCTGCTGGTTTGGGATGTTGAACTTGAAAAACCGTAATCGCTTACAGGGTGTCATCAAAGAATGCGGGAAAATAATAGGGACTCAAATGAACAACATCATGGATCTATTTAAATCAAGATCTACATCAAAAGCTAAAAAAATTTTGGCAGATCCCACTCATCCTCTACATGCTCAGTTCAATCTTTTGCCTTCAGGCAGAAGATATGGCCTACCTAAATGCAGAACGAACAGATTAAAAAACTCCTTCATCCCCTCAGTTATTGGATTTTAAAACAAAAACTAGGTTTTAAGACTTATCTCCTTTTACATATTTTTATCTTGGAAATCTTAACTTCATGTTTTTAAGGATGAATAGTTTGCTTTTATTATGCTGTACCGTTGTACCTTTTTAGTAATGTTTTTATGTATTTGTTTTGATGGTACTTTTTATTCTGTTTTATAGCTGTATGATCTCTGGTGCTGAGGTCACCGAGGTGGTTAAAAAGCTCCGCGGTGGCAGGGCTCCGGGGGTGGATGAGATTCGCCCTGAGTTCCTTAGGGCTCTGGATGTTGTGGGGTTGTGTTGGCTTACGCGACTCTGCAATATTGCGTGGACATCGGGGGCAGTTCCCTTGGATTGGCAGACTGGGGTGGTGGTTCCCCTATTCAAAAAGGGGGACCGTAGGGTGTGTTCCAACTATAGGGGGATCACACTCTTAAGCCTCCCTGGTAAGGTCTATTCAGGGGTTCTGGAGAGGAGGGTCCATCGGATAGTCGAACCTCGGATTCAGGAGGAGCAGTGTGGTTTTCGTGCTGGTCGTGGAACACTGGACCAGCTCTACACCCTCAGCAGGGTCCTGGAGGGCGCGTGGGAGTTTGCCCAACCAGTTTACATGTGCTTTGTGGACTTGGAAAAGGCATTCGACCGCGTCCCTCGGGGGGTTCTGTGGGGGGTACTCCGGGAGTATGGGGTACCAGGCCCATTGATATGGGCTGTTAGGTCCCTGTACGACCGGTGTCAGAGCTTGGTCCGCATTGCCGGCAGTAAGTCAGGCTCGTTTCCAGTGAGAGTTGGACTCCGCCAAGGTTGCCCTTTGTCACCGATTCTGTTCATAACTTTTATGGACAGAATTTCTAGGCGCAGCCAAGGTGTTGAGAGGATCCGTTTTGGTGGCCTTAGAATCGCTTCTCTGTTTTTTGCAGATGATGTGGTCCTATTGGCTTCATCAGGTCGTGATCTACAGCTTTCACTGGAGCGGTTTGCAGCCGAGTGTGATGCGGCCGGGATGAGGATCAGTTCCTCCAAATCCGAGGCCATGGTCTTGAGCCGGAAAAGGGTAGCATGCCCTCTCCGGGTCGGGGAGGAGGTCCTGCCCCAAGTGGAGGAGTTTAAGTATCTCGGGGTCTTGTTCACGAATGAGGGAAAACTGGAGCGTGAGATCGATAGGCGGATAGGTGCAGCGTCCGCAGTGAAGCGGGCGCTGTACCGGTCTGTCGTGGTGAAGAGAGAGCTGAGTCAAAAGGCAAAGCTCTCAATTTACCGATCGATCTACGTTCCCACCCTCATCTATGGTCATGAGCTTTGGGTTGTGACCGAAAGAACGAGATCTCGGATACAAGCGGCTGAAATGAGTTTTCTCCGCAGGGTGTCTGGACTCTCCCTTAGAGATAGGGTGAGAAGCTCAGTCATCCGGGAGGGACTCAGAGTAGAGCCGCTGCTTCTCCACATCGAGAGGAGCCAGTTGAGGTGGCTCGGGCATCTGGTTAGGATGCCTCCTGGACGCCTCCCTGGTGAGGTGTTCTGGACATGTCCCAGAGGAAGACCCAGGACACGCTGGAGGGCCTGGGAACGCCTTGGGATTCCCCCAGAGGAGCTGCTCCATGTGGCTGTGGAGAGGGAAGTCTGGGCCTCCCTACTTAGGCTGCAACCCCTGCCACCCAACCCCGGATAAGCGGAGGAAAATGGATGGATGGATGGATGGATGGATAGCTGTATGAATGTGCTGGCTGTCTCACCACCTCTACCTGTTGTAGATTAATTGCCGCTTGGGGACCTAATAAAGTGAACTTGAACTGTAAAAACAATTATTTGTTTGCTGAAAATTATAGCAAAGATGTGTCAGCTGAACTTTTCCTTAATAAATGAACACAATTGTCAAAGCAGCTGGATTTAAAAAGTAGTTTTGCTACGTTCAAGACGTGCACCCGCACGGATGGGACCGCAGCATTTTCTTTCAAATTTAGCAAAATAAACACTTAAAAATATATTTCTTAGCTGACATTATAGCACAAGTATTCCTGAGCTTAACCGTTCCTTAATAAATTAATGAAATGGTCAAATCAGCTGGATTTAAAAAAGTAGTTTCGCCATGTGCACGCGCGCGAGTGGGACGGCTTTTTTTTCTTTAAAATTTAGCAAAATAAATGCTTAAAAAATATATTTCTTAGCTGACATTATAGCACAAGTATTCCTGAGCCTAAATGTTCCTTAATAAATTCACAAAATGGTCAAATCAGCTGGATTTTAAAAAGTAGTTTCGCAATGGGCACACGCGCTGGTGGGACGGCTTTATTTCTTTAAAATTTAGCAAAATAAACGCTTAACCAGCTAACAGTTTGTAAATGACCACCAAGTAATTACGTTCTGTAAGTTTAAAGAGAATCTGTCCTGTAGTTCATGAGTTATTTAGATAAATAGTAACCGTTTTTGCTAACAAACACAGCTAACAGTAGTTCATACCTCCAGAGCAGGAGGCCGGGCAGCGACAGAGTGTGTCCGACCAGAGGAGGCTGCTGTCGGACACATGAGGTGGGAACGTTCGGTGTACCCTAGCGGACAAAAGTGGTACTGCACCATTTTTTGCCAAAATGAAAAACGGTCATATCTGAGCCAAAAATTGGTCTAAAATTATGGGAAAAATACCATAAACAAATCTCACCTCTCTATCAGTCGCAGGGCATGCAAATTAGGCAAAAAACTGCGACTTATAGTCTGGAAAATACGGTAATTGAAGTGAAACAATGAAATATCATCGGTCTTACAGAATTAAATCTAAATTGATTCTTGATGTAAAAACACTAATCATGATGGTTGTCACTAAATGTTTTCTTAAACTGTCATCTAAAGGTCCATTTCTGGTTGATTTATGGAGCATTTGAACACATGTAAACTAAGAATTTGGACTTGTAGCACAGCACCAGCAATTTGATGTAAATTTATGTAAGATTCTCAAAATTAGGTCTCAAATTAAAATGAAGATGTTTTGTTCTATTGAAAATAAATCAGTGCATTCCACTCAAATTATTACCAGGATGCAAACTATTCCACAATCATAAGCTTTATTGCAATCAAAAATAAAATAAAATAAATACAGCAAAATAAAACAAAAGCTTTTACATCATCAAGTATGAAATTTGACAATAAACTTTAAACAAAGATTTACAGTGGTATTAAGCCAAGCAGCTTGTTGTAAAATGATTGGAAACATGATTGAATTATCACAGAAATATTTTGAACAGTAGAACTTTTGGATGAATTTGTCATTTTAGGAGATGAACTAAATGAGGATGATGCTCATGTAAAACTTGTCAAATCTTCTCTGACAAAATCAAACATCTTATTCTGCTGTTGACTCTTGTTTGGTGGTGTTTATTGGATTCAACAAATAATTCTTAAGAAACAAAACATATTGACAACTTAATTTACTCATTTAACAAACTGGAGCCTCAGAAGCATGTGGAAGAACCATACACAGCCACAACAGCCTGGCACCTCTTCATGCTGCTCACCAGCTTGGTCACACACTGCTGTGGGATGGCATCTCATTCTCTACCAACATTTGATGCAAGTCAGTCAATGTGATTGTTTATAAACAACTCGTTAACAACATTCTGCTGTGAAAGAATGCTGCATGAGCTACTAATAAATCGACACATTTGCACGACACCACTAGTTTAGTTTGTCACCGTTTTTATGCAGGAACACAATTTCAGTTTAGAGAACAGTGACAAATTAAACAACAATGTTGTGCAAAATTTAATATTAGCTAATATAGCATTTTTTTCAGACTGGAATGCCATAATTGAGAAAGGGGTTGTTGTTTTAAAGCCTGCAAAACAATAAAAAAGTACTTTCTTGGATAACTGTTTGATTAATTTTTTTAATCTGCCTTTATTTTTTATTACTTTACACCAACTAATAAAATGTGAAATAACTCTTGTCACTACTGAAAAACATAACATTTTAATCACACATATGAAAAAAATTAATTGACATTGGACTATTCAGACTACATGGTGCCCCGGCAACCTTCCAGAGATTGATGGATCAGGTACCGTATTCGCCGTTGGAAAATACGCTCCGGTGTTCAATATGCTTTGTCAAATTATTAACAATAAACAAGAAAAAATTGTACACAATACGCTTCGGTGTTTAATACGCCTCATCGCCACGCGACGCATCAGCTTTGTCCTGATCAAGATGGTGGCGACAGAAGCAAGCCAGTACGAAGAACTTCACAAAGAAACACGGTAAAAACAATTATTTCTTTGCGAGAAAAAAATAAAATTCTTAGCTGACTTTATAGAAGACGTGCTCCTGAGTTTAACATAATGTTCAAATCAGCTGGATTTAAAAAAAAAAAAGTTTGCCGAATTTTAGGCAGGCGGATCCGGGTCGGACCGGACGCTTTGCTTCTTTAAATTTAGCTAAATAAACGCTTAAAAAATATATTTCTTAGCTGACTTTATAGTAGACATACTCCTGAGTTTAACGAAATGTTCAAATCAGCTGGATAAAAAAAAAGTTTGCCGAATTTTAGGCAGGCGGTCCGGGTCGGACCAGATGCTTTGTTTCTTTAAATTTCGCTAAATAAATGCTTAAAAAAAAAAATTTCTTACCTGACTTTATAGTACCGTAGACAGTCCCCTGAGCTCAACCAAATGTGAAATCAGCTGGATTTAAAAATCCGCGGTGTGGTTTATAAGTTACGGTATCTTGCTAACAAAAACAGCTACATCCACAGCCAGGGCGAGCAGCGACAGAGTCAGTCCGACCAAAGGAGGCTTTTTCGAACACATGAGCAGCTAGAAACGTCTGGAAGTAGCCTTCTTCCTCTTCGCTCTCTGAGTCCTCTGCTGCTGCCCAGAGCGCCCATAGCGTCCGAAACTGGTACTGCACCATTTTTGCCCAAAATGTAAAACGGCTTGAATCAGAGCGAAAAATGGGTCTAAAAATATGGGAAAAAATCCATAAATAATACTCTTCGGTGTTTAATACGCAGGACATTCAAATGAGCAAAAATACTGCGTATAATACACCAGTTTTTACGGTACTGTCTGATATGTCTGTCTTTGCTGCAGCCTACCTTGATGACATAGTCATTTTCAGTTCTACCTGGGAAGATTACCTGAAACATCTAGAGAAAGTGTTGGAGCGCCTCCAATCTGTAGGGTTAACTATTAATCCAGCCAAGTGTGCAGTTGCCAAGACTGAAACTGAGTACCTTGAGTTTGTTATAGGAAATGGAGTGATAAAGCCTCAAATAAATAAAATTACAGCTATAGAGTACTGTCCTCTGCCTGAGACCAGAAAACAGTTAAGATCCTTTCTGGGTATGGCAGGATTCTATCATCGTTTTATCCCTCATTTCTCAGCCAGGGCCGCTCTATTAACGGATCTCACTGGTTCCCGAAGCCCCAACAAGATCATCTGGACAGAGGAGGCCATTTTTTTTAAAAATTTTTACTTCCCTTGTTGGTTTCCCTTGGAAACAGCTTGCGGCTAACAAAAGCCACAGGATGGCGCTCTCCAGATGGTCCCTGCAACAGAACAGCTCCCAAACCTCTCTCAGAGGCATCAGTCTGAAGAATAAAATGTCTCTCAAAATCAGGGCTGTGCAGGATTGGACTCTTACTGAGAGATTGCCGCAGGTCCTGAAAAGTGGTTTTGGCATCCTCTGTCCAGATGATCTTGTTGGGGCTTCGGGAACCAGTGAGATCCGTTAATAGAGCGGCCCTGGCTGAGAAATGAGGGATAAAACAATGATAGAATCCTGCCATACCCAGAAAGGATCTTAACTGTTTTCTGGTCTCAGGCAAAGGACAGGACTCCTATACTGTTCCCAGAAGCGTCAACCAGAGTGCACATTCCACCCATATCAGTACAAGTCCAGCTGCAAGCCTTCCAAGTTTGGCTGAAATGTGACTTTCCAGACAGGAGTTTGGGGGATTTGCTGTTTTGTGGCACATGTTTGATGAACAGTTCTGTTAGGCTTTTCAACATGTCATGTGTGGTAACCAACAGTTAGCTAATACAGTTTCAGTCTTATATGTCAAACAGGACAAAGCTGGAAGAGTCACCCAATAATCCTGAGTTTCTTGTGTGAGTGGGCAGGGCTTAAGGGTTTGA
>JBBPBX010071052.1:0-18422 GCA_038048925.1 Garcialebias charrua | reverse complement strand
TTTCTTGTTTCTTTACAGGAGGTGTCTGAAATTGACATAACGACAACTTGTAATTCACAAGTTGCAATTTATCATCTTTCATTACAAAAAACAAAACTTACATAGTTATCATCTTCATCATCTTCTGCCTCACTCTGTGTCTCTCCCATCTCTGCCAGCTTCAGAAAAAAAATCACCATAAACATACACCAAAAGAAATACACCAGATTTAGTGTGTAATTCAAATACCTCTGCTCTTGTTGCTGCCGCTGCGGCTGCCTGAGTGTTTTCTGCAACAACAGCTGCCCTGATCCTGCCCCAGATGTTATTCTCATCATCAGTCAACATGGATTTAAATCTGGGGTCGATAACAGTCGCTTCTTCAAGGAACGCTTGGATACAGTCATCCTGAAATTTAAAATGGAGGAAAACAAAATTTAGGGAAAAGGAAGATAGTTTACTAAGTTTGGTGTAAATTATTACTAGTCATTTTTTAACAAATTTACTTTGTAACGTTTGGAAAGATCATTCCAGATGTTTTCTTTAATACTCCTGCTGAAAGCAGAGTCATCTGCCTGCACGGTGTAATGTTTTTCCAGCTTCTGGAGGATGGGGAGTATCTGGCCACAGGTTGGAGTTTTGTCACTACTCACAACGAGTGTGGATGCGTAATGCAATCGCATCAGCTGCACAAACTCCTCTGCTTTCCGGAGGTCTTCATTGCCAATTCTGGCCAATCTGCAATATAAACAAAACAAATATTTATTAATTGCTTTATTTATTCACATTTTGTCTTTTCCCCACCAAGCATACTTGTCATTTTCCATGGGCTTTCTTAGCCGTGGGTCTACAGCTGCAGCTTGGAGCGCAGGAAACTGTTCACAGAACCTCTCAATCATAAAAAACAGAGAGTTCCATCTTGTCCTCACATCCAATACCAGCATGTGCTGGGGCAACTCTGAAAGGCACACACATGACATGAGGATTAGTTTAAATTACATTAGCTGACTTTGATAAAAATATTTAAAATGCATTCTTACTGAGGAGTTGTTGCTTCTCTTTGAGGACCACTTTTGCCATGTGAGACCTCTTCATCCACACGACCACCGAACGAATTCTTGCTGCCCAGTTGGAAACTGAACTGCTGTTGTACAGCTTCTGAGCTCCTAGGTTTAGGGTGTGTGCAAAACATGGAAACTTTATTATGTCCAGCTTTTTCACAGCAACATCCATGTTTGCTGCATTATCCACGGTGGCTGCCACAACTTTCTCTTTGACTCCAAACTCCTCCAGGATCCCATCAATCTCCTGTGCAACAGCTGCTCCTGTCTGTGATTCATACACAGCTTTTGTTTTGAGGACTTTTTTCTTAGTTTTACCTTCCATGACATAGTGCAGGGTTACAGTTAGGTAATGATCTTGTGTAAAACTTGTCCAACCATCCGCTGTGATGGCTGCCTTTCTGATGTATTTTAGTTCAGATATCAGATTACTCTTTTCAACCTCATACCAAGCAGGGATGAGATGGTTTGTTAAACCTTCTCTGCTTGGTGGACGATATTTTGAGTTAAGAGTCTTGGTCATCTCCCTAAAAAAAAAAAAGAACAGAAACAGAACTGAACTTGTTAAACTGACAACTTACAATTTGATATTTATCATTTAAATATTTTCTTACCGAAATTCACGTTGTTCCACTGTTGTAAAAGGGTGCAAACCTTTCACCACGAATCTGGTAACAGATCGATGACATTCGTTTGTTCTTGCCTCAGTCATTTTATTTCTCCCTGCTTCTATGAAAGGAGAAGCTAATGTTGGTGTGCTAGCTCCACTTGTGCTAACACTACTAGCCTCTGACCCAGCCAGACTCCGGCAATCATCGTCAACTAAATGTTACAGGAGAGGGAGATTATTTATAAAATACAGTGGAAGCAGTATAGCTAAAAGGTAACAAGTGAAAGAATTTGACGTTACCTGCTGTAACAACGGAGGTGGACGCTTTCTCTCCACTTCCTTCTCCTCTAAGCAGCGTGTTAAAAACGGTACATTTCTTCAAAATCACCGCATGCTGAGTGGCCAAATGCTTCTGCATGTTCGACGTATTTCCTCCCTTTGTCGTAATGGACGCGTTGCATGCGTTACAAGTAGCCCTGGTCTCATCTTTTTTCGTGAAATGAAGCCAAACGCTTGAGCGCTTCCTCCGCGACGCCATTTTGAACACCACATGTACCATATAGATCTCATATATAGACACCACCACCACTCGGGCGCGCCGCGCGGCGCATGTCTGTGATGTCAGCGCTTAAATATGTCACCACCATGAGTCTGCAGAACCGATAAGCTGAATCGTTAAGACATGCAAGCTACAATTCCATGGAATCGGACTATTAAGAACCGGTTCTCTAACAGAACCGGTTCTCGGTTCCCATCCCTAGTTGACGACACCTGGGTTAAAATTAAATCTCAGGAAGTCCAACATTTCACTGATCACATCAACTCTGTGGATAAATATATCAAGTTCACACGAGAAGATGTAAAAAATGGCAGGTTGGCTTTCTTGGACTGTGAGGTCTCAGTTTCTGATGGAGGAAGTTTGCAAACTGAGGTGTACCGCAAACCCACCCACACAGACCAGTATTTACAGTTTGACTCCCATCACCCTCTGGAGCGCAGGTTGGGAGTCGTCAGGACTCTGTATCACAGAGCAGACAGCGTCCCCACTAACTCAGGAGCCAGACGGAGGGAGAAATCACACACAGGGAAAGCTCTGGAGAGGTGTGGATATCCTAACTGGGCCTTCCTGAAAGCAGAGAAGAAACCCAAACAGGACTCCAGCTAGCCATCAGGTGAAAAGAAGGAACCCAGACTAGTGGTCATTCCGTATGTTGTGGGAGTTTCAGAGACATTGAGACGTTTATTTTCTAAACACAACGTCCCAGTGGCTTTTAAACCCCAAAATACATTACGGCAAAGACTGGTTCATCCCAAAGATCCAGTCCCCCGGCACAAACAGAGTAATATTGTGTATGCTGTTCAGTGTCAGGAGGGCTGTGATCAGTCTTATATCGGGGAAACTAAACAGCCACTGGCCAAAAGGATGGCCCAGCACAGAAGATCAACATCATCAGGTCAGGACTCTGCAGTCTACACTCATCTCCACGCCAGCGGTCACTATCAGGGATGAAGATGTTCACATCCTTGATAGAGGAACAATGGTTTGAGTGAGGAGTAAAGGAAGCCATTTTTGTGAAAAGAAACCGTCCATCATGGACCTTACCAAGCTCCGCCCACAGGGTCGCGTTTCATTGGCTAATGTCCATTTCACGTCACAGCGCAGCTACCAGGGGCGTGACGTCTCACAAACAGAAGCTAAAGTAGTAGTATTAAACACATGCCAATTTACCCTGATGCATGCTCAATAATCCAGGTAGAAGAATCTAAAAAAGCTAAGTCTGGTCCTCTGGACCAGAGGAATGTCCAAAGGACCAGACTTATAGCTTTTTTAGACATGCTAATTTACATTGTGAGCTTGTGCACGACCGCATTTACCGATACAGATACAACTTCTACACCTTGAAGCCTGTCTGTTACAGTCTTATGTTAGCCGAAGAGATCAATATGCAATGTGTACCGTATCTAACATACATTAAAGATTTCATTCTACCTGAAAAGGCTTTTTACTAAACTGTAATCGTGTTAGCCACGCCAGCACAGAGTATCAGACCAAGGCGCACTCAAACTTTTGCCAACAACAGAAATCACTGATTTCAAAAATAACCCTCAAAACCATGAATGCCCGACTTACCCAGCCTTGCAAGAACAATTGGCATCAGTGATCCTGTCCACAGCTTTATTAATGCTGAGGGTGTGAGGATCTGCTGTTTTCCTTATCGGCTGGTAGCATTTAGCTGTGACGCGCACACTGTTGGAGGCATTACGTGGCTCAAACAACTTGATTACGTCCCAAAAAAAATAACATGAACTTGTTGGTTCCTCTGTCCATTGTCGTGGCTGATATTTTGTTGAAATCCGGCAGTAATGATACACTAATCGACTCAGAAATACCCTGCAGAGAGTCAGTCGACGCCATGTTTCCATTGAAACTAATGCTGCGCGAGGCTTTGTTTGTGAGACAAGCAGCCATGTTGGAGTTTGGGTGCGTTTCTGGGCGGAGCTTGGTAAGGTCCATTAAACAGAGGTGGAGGCTTCCGGGTTCAACTTTCCCCCTCTTACAATGCTGTTATTGCTAGTATCACTCAGCCCTCTGTGAATAGCAAACAACCATCAGGGTGCTAACGATCCATCGTTAGGCTGATGGTCCTCCTTGATCATGTGAGCAGCTGGTTTCAGCTGTCATCAGCCAACTGGTTGATCCACTGTGAGAGGGTGCTATTTACAAGACTGAGCTGAATACAGCATCTCAGACTGAGGAAGTCTTTTGGACGAAAGACGAATCGTTTCTACATTTTTTTTTGCTTTGTTTTGTTTTGTTTTTTGAATGTCCAGAGGACCAGACTTAGCTTTTTTAGATTTTCAGTGATGATTTTAGTTGGATTTGCGATTTGTCCAGGGTGTACCCCGCCCCTCACACAGGATTGTTGGACATGGGCACCGGCGACCCCCGTGACCCAAAAATGGAAGAAGTGGGTAAAAAATAATGGATGGATGGATGGATGGATGAGTTTAGTTTCACGGATTAAAGTTTCCGTCCCTGGGATGGATTCTGTCATTTCTGAACGTTTTTTTTTTTTTTTTCGTTTTTTCTTTCTTTCTCTTAGGTGATAAAGAGATATCAGTGATGTCAGATATCAGTAAAATATATTGTGAACGCACAAAAAGTATGAAAAGTAAAAATAAAGGATATAGGAATAGGGTTATATAATGAATAAAATATATAATTTATAAATCAAGTACAAACCGGATTCCAAAAAAGTTGGGACACTAAACAAATTGAGAATAAAAACTGAATGCAATGATGTGGAGGTGCCAGCATCTAATATTTTATTCAGAATAGAACACAAATCACAGATCAAAAATTTACACTGAGAGAATGTATCATTTTAAGGGAAAATATGTTGTTTCAAAGTTTCATGGCGTCAACAAATCCCCAAAAAGTTGGGACAAGTCCATTTTTACCACTGTGTGGCATCCCCCTTCTTCTTACAACACTCAACAGACGTCTGGGGACAGAGGAGACCAGTTTCTCAAGTTTAGAAATAGGAATGCTCTCCCATTCATGTCTAATACAGGCCTCTAACTGTTCAATCGTCTTGGGCCTTCTTTGTCGCACCTTCCTCTTTATGATGCGCCAAATGTTCTCTATAGGTGAAAGATCTGGACTGCAGGCTGGCCATTTCAGTACCCGGATCCTTCTCCTACATAGCCATGATGTTGTGATTGCTGCAGAATGTGGTCTGGCATTATCGTGTTGAAAAATGCAGGGTCTTCCCTCAAAGAGATGACGTCTAGATGGGAGCATATGTTGTTCTAGAACCTGAACATAGTTATCTGCATTAATGGTGCATTTCCAGACATGCAAGCTGCCCATGCCACAAGCACTCACGCAACCCCATACCATCAGCGATGCAGGCTTCTGAACGGAGCGTTGATAACAAGTTGGTCTATCCTTGTCCTCTCTGGTCCGGATGACATGGCGTCCCAGTGTTCCATAAAGAACTTAAAATCGTGACTCATCTGACCACACTCTATTTTACAGTGGTGGGCCTCCCACTGCCAGGGAGCGCTAATGCGCTAATCCGCTTATAGCATAGCTAAATAAACTGTTAGCTTTACAGCAGATTAACTAACTTTTATAATTCATATGCGGATTTGCGCTATTTTTATTTAAAATGCAGTACCGCTAATAACTAATTATCTATCAGTAAAACCGAAAAAAACTTATTTACAGGCCCGGACGACTGCTAACAGACCATATCCTGTCAGCGCCGGATGTGGTCCGTGACAAAAAAGCGTCCCCTCAGTCTCTTTACTAGAGCGAGCGCTCTCAGCAGCCAGTGTGTTACTCTGCAGCCTTATTGCTTGTTTTTGAAGAGTCAGACTAAGAGTTTTTATCATGGAGGGTAAACTTATGGATGTTTCTCAGCGGCCTACGCGACGCGTCTGGATTTTTAAAGACTGTGTAAAGTGAAATTAAATGTGTGTTTTTAGTTTGTCACATGGCATAAATATGTGTTATTAATCACCCATTTAAATCTGACTGATTAAAAACATTGTTTACCTTATAAAATTAAGTCTCAAAAATCATGAAAAAACATGATTTTGCCTTACCCTGGAACGCTGGGGGCGTGTCAGTGCGTGGGCGTGGTTTCAACGCAGCTGCACTCATGTCCTGCCCCTGCCCTGAGCTGACTGTGTGGAGGCAGGCAGCAAAGATCCAGTAAACCTGCTCTGTTTTTATCCGAGTTCTGTCTGTAACAGCAGCTACTTTTTCCAAGAGTTACGCTGTTTTTGTAAATAGTTTTCTTGTGTGTTTTTAATCTGGAATGAATAAAAAAAAAGAGTTGTACCATGCGGGATTTGAACCCGTGGGGTTTGGGACGGAAGGCAAGCGCTTTATCCATTGACCTATCCAGGCATTACAGATACTCGGTATAAAACCACGCGGTATAAAAACATGTTATGATTTGTACGGGTGCCCTGACCATTGCGACATCCAGGGAAGATGCACGAACGAGGCATAATTGATTAGCTAGCTAACAATGAACAAAATATCTATGCTATTGCTATCTGATGCTATCTGCGATTCGCGAGTGAACGGCTCCACCGAGGCGAATTTATACGGCTGGAGCTGCAGGGGGTGGGGCTATACTAATGAGGACCGCGTGACGAAACGCGGTCACATTTAAAACACGCCTAAAAAATCCTGAAAAGAAATATGTTTATACACAGTTTGCTCTATAACTCCAAAATTAATTGAGCTACAATTTTGAGACTTTTTACTCATTTACAAGATTACAATTATGACATTTATAATGTTTATTGAAGAAAATGTTGAAATTCACTTTACACGGTCTTTAAAAGTATTTCTCCACTGCCCTCTTCAAAATGGCGGCCGCGACGGCCACAGAAGATAAGGACTTACCATGAAAATACGGTAAAAACAATTATTTCTTTGCTAAGAAAAAATATATTTCTTATCTGACTTTATAGCACAAGGTTTTTCTGAGCTTAACCGGTTCAAATGGTCAAATCTGCTGGATTAAAAAAATTATTTCGCCAATGGCGAAATAAATTTTTTTTGACCATTTGAACCGGTTAAGCTCAGAAAAACCTTGTGCTATAAAGTCAGTGACTTTATAGCACAAGGTTTTTCTGAGCTTAACCGGTTCAAATGGTCAAATCTGTTGGATTAAAAAAATTATTTCGCCAGTTGCCCTCTTCAAAATGGCGGTTAGCGTGTTAGCATTAGCATCCGCTAGCATTGGTAATACATAAGTGCTTTTGAAATTGTGGACCTAAATAAATCAATAAGTGCTTTAGAAATAGCGGAACTAATTTTTGGATTAGCGCTGCCCAGCACTGCTATTTTAAATGACCCCTGGCCCAGGGCAAACGTCTGAGCTTGTGGAGCTTGCTTAGAAATGGCTTCCTTTTTGCACTGTAGAGTTTCAACTGGCAACGGTGGATGGCACGGTGGATTGTGTTCACTGACAATGCTTTCTGGAAGTATTCCTGAGCCCATTCTGTTATTTCCATGACAGTGGCATTCCTGTTTGTGGTGCAGTGACATTTAAGGGCCCAGAGCATCCAATAGAGTTTTACGGCCTTGACCCTTACGCACAGCGATTGTTCCAGATTCTCTGAATCTTGTGATGATGTTATCCACGGCTGATGATGATAACTTAAAAGCCTTTGCTATTTTACGCTGGGTAACACCATTCTGGTATTGCTGCACTATCTTTCTGCTCAACAATGGTGGAATTGGTGATCCTCTTACCATCTTGGCTTCTGACAGACACTGACACTCTGAGAAGTTCTTTTTATACCCAATCATGTTGTCAGTTGACCTAATTAGTGTTAATTGGTCTTCCAGCTGTTCATTATATGCTCAATTTCCTTTTTCCAGCCACTTATTGCTGCTTGTGCCAACTTTTTTGGGGTTTGTTGACACTGTGAAATTTTGAATCAACATATTTTTCCTTTAAAATGTTACATTTACTCAGATTAAACTTTTGATCTGTCATCTATGTTCTATTACGAATAAAATATTGACATTTGCCATCTCCACATCATTGCATTCAGTTTTTATTCACAATTTGTTTAGTGTCCCAACTTTTTTGGAATCCGGTTTATATATATATATATATATATATATATATATATATATATATATATATATATATATATATATATATATATATATATATATATATATATATATATATATATATATATATATATATATATATATATATATATATATATATATATATATATATATATATATATATATATATATATATATATATATATATATATATATATATATATATATATATATATATATATATATATATATATATATATATATATATATATATATATATATATATATATATGAGCAGTGACAAGAAACAATTGGGGAGCAGATAAACAATCATTATTAAATATTTACAGAGCTCTAATGAGATCAACATTGGATGACGGATGTATAGTACTGTATATGGAGCAGCATCAAATACAAAACTACAAAAATTAGACTACGGGTATGTACAGGAACAATAAAGACGACCCCTATTAATGCTCTTCTCATAGAAACCAGCGAGACTCCATTAGAAATGAGAAGAACAAAACTATCATTAACATACTGGGTTAAACTCAAAGGAAGTAAAGAAGGAAATCCTGCAGCAATGACATTACAGGACTGCTGGGAGTATAACAAACATCAAAGAAAAGGTTTTGGGTGGAAAATAAACAAATTAGCAGAAATATATGGAATAGGAAATAAAGAATTTGCAAAGCTCAATCCAAATAGTATTGTCTCACCCTGGCTAATCCCAGAAAGTAAAGTGGACATGAAACTAGAACTGAAAAGAGAATGGAATGATAATGAAATAGGGGCGAAAACCAGCAAATGTATAAGAGATTTTTATTATAATTATTTAGAAATTTACACAGATGGATCAAAATACACAAAGGGGTGGGTGGGAATAGGAGTCTACATTCCAGAATTTGAAGTTTGTATTACCAAAAGAATATCAAATCAACTTTCAGTGTTCATGGCTTAGATGGTGGCAGTTATATTTAGTTTGGAACGGATAGAGGAAGTTAGACCAGATAGGGTGGTGGTTTGCACAGATTCAAAGGCGGTAATAGAAAGTATTCAGTCCAAAGGAAAGAAAAGAAAATACTGTACCTACTTTTAGAAATTCAGCATGCATTATTCAGGTTACACAGAGGTGAAATTGATGTACAGTTTTGTTGGGTACCAGCACACGTGGGGGTGGAAGGGAACTAAAGAGCAGATAAACTCACTAAGCACTGAGAGGATAAATAACAGTGAACATCCCATTAGGGAAATGGGAGGGTAAATAAATTATTAAAAGAAAAGAAATAGAAAAATGGCAAAAAAGATGGAATGAGGACAAGAAAGGAAGACAATTATTCAAAATACAAAAATCAGTTACAATAAATAACTATAAAGAAAGAAGTAGAAGAGAAGAGGTACAGTAATGAGAATGAGGGTAGCCAGGCCATACATTACTAAATAACACAATGTGCAAGATGGGGAAAAGGAATAACAGTAAATGCGAGGAATGTGGGGAAACTGAAAGTGTAGAACATGTACTGATGGAATGCGTTAAATATACAAATGAAAGGGACAGATTGAAAAAAGTCAAAGAGGCAGGGAGAGTTTGGAGTATGGGAGGAATTTTAGGAACTGAAGGGGATAAAGATAAAAGAAAATATGTTAGAAAAGCGTTGTTCATTTTAAATGAACAACGCTTTTCTAACATCTTTATTTACATAACATAATATTAAAAGTAGAATACAGTACAGTACAGTACAGTACTGTACAGGAAAAGGAGGCCATGAGCTACACACTCTTGCTCAGTAGGTGGCGGTATGCACCTGAACGTTGTTTGCAATCCGCCAATAAATCAACGGAAGAAGAAGAAAAAGATTATTTGAAAGAATATAGTTTTATTTTATTTTTATTTATTTTTTATTTTTATTTATTTTTGAGCGTTGATCCAGTCCATACTCTACACCAGTAGGTGGCGGTAATGCACCTTTCAGTTGTTTGCCAACCGCCAAAAAAGAATCCACTTAGAAGAAGAAGAAGACGTACGTTGCTGATCACACTACAAAGCAAGATCCGACCAAAAAGTAAGTCAGTAAATTGTTTTGGTGCACAGTACTCATGGTATTATTGTGTATTTACACAATTTACAGTGTGCATGCATTTTCAGAACCGTAAGTAAATTGTTTTGATGACGTTTTGCGTGTAACATGTACGCGACTTCAGGCGGAGCGAAAACTCCGTTTGTTTTTGTGTGAACAGTGCGAGCGAAGTTAGTCTGAGCTTTGTGCATTTAAATAATATAATCATCCTGCTGCAGACGAGGGAGGCATGGAGGACGAGCTGAAGAAGTGGCTGAAGATAACTTCTACTAGCATATTTAGCTTAATCTAGTAGCATATTTAGCTTAATCTACTAGCATATTTAGCTTAATCTACTAGCATATCACGGTGAAGTCTATGGGTGAAGCAATGAACAAGCTGAAAAGCTCTGAAACAGGTGGAGCACAAACTTATTTATCTTGAAGCAGACACAGAGCCCAGCTAAAGCCTTAAAGTCCTCCTTCACCAAGCCTGGGTGTTAGTTTCAGCATCAGGTGTAATACAAGCAGGTTTGTTAGATATTTATGTAGACTGGTCCTGGGGTTTTGATCTACTCAGAGACGGGATCATAATGAAATCATGACCCGGTTCTGACTGGGTTAAACTGGACCAGCAGCTCTAAAAAGAGTCTCCCATGGATTCAATATCTGTCAAGGAATAGAGTTTATTTTGCTTGCTACATCACGTAGAAAGGCTTTAATGCACTGACCAATGTTTTTCCACATACATCAATTCACATAAGATCCATTGAGATCACACTTAGTCACGCCCCCTCATACACGTGAAAGGAAGAGCTCCCCTTCTGCGAAGGGCGGGGCCTAGACCCTATAAATTAGTAATGACACTGGACATCTCTGTCTCTTCCGGATGCTGATCATATCAGAGAGCCAGTGCTGTAAACTGTAACCTTTTCCTGCCTTTACTTTAATACAATTTATAAAACTTAATTCAGGTTTCCTTGATTTATTTAGTATGAGTTGCCATTTCTGAGGGAGACCCGAACAGGGGAAGGGGGCCGTGTGGAGCTGGAGGCGGGTCTCGGGTCCTGGGACCCAAGAGGAGGTCTCCGGGGGCCTGCACCCAGCTCCTCAACGTAACAGGTGGTGCCGTGACCCTTTCTCCCGACTTTAGAAGTGGTAACTTGGTTTTTTATTGTTTAATGGTGACACAGCGGCAGGTGACCGAGTCTGGGTAGACTTTTCTAGCCGGCTTTCAACATAAGGTGAGCAGAAAACCTGTTGAATCGATTTCTGTGTCCCCTAAGGACTTAAGGCTGGTCAGTTTTGGTCCAATGAACGCAGTTTTAGTGAGATAAAAGGCAGTAGAACGTTACAGTATAATACATGAGTGATTTTGTAGTGTTTTATCGGACGTAAAAGTTTACATACGCAGCGTTTTTTTCGCCCGGACGCAGCTGGGAACGGACCGGAAACGTTAGCAACTTGCTAACTGGAAGTGGTCCATGAGCAGTCGTCCGGTTGATTTAAGAGCCCGTAAATAAGTTTATTCGTTTTGATTTTAGATAAAAGAAAGTCAAGGAGTGACTTGAGAAGTGACGTGGCTGGAGGTTTGAAGCCCTGCGTGGAGATTGTGACGTCATTTTTGTCGGCGTTAAGATCTTTCCGAAAAGCATGTACAGTCCGAGACGTTCCGGGTATAATTTTGCTCGGCGCGGTAATCTTTAGGAATCCGTTAAAAGCTGAACGTCGGGAAAACGTCAAGAGGTATGGTCGTACGGACAGTTCGAAGGGGTTTTACTAAACCCTGGGTGCCTGTGGAGAGAATTTGTTCGCTCTCCGAAAGAAGTTGGCGACCTGGAGGTCCTGCATTTTGCGGTAGTCCCCTTAGGTCTGCATTGAATACAGACATTGCATGCAGACTGGTCAAAGAGCACAGCGATAAAAGACGTGTTGGTTATAGCAGTGCTTATTGAAACGGGAGGATCTTTAAAATAAACACCTGAATATAGTCCAGGAGAGACTGAAAGCCCAGGAGAGACTGAAAGCCCAGGAGAGGCTGAAGCCCAAGAGAGGCTGGATTGCATGCAGGGTCCAGGAGAGGCCAGTTACATTATTAAGTAAAATAGGGTCAGGTTAGTGTTTAGAATAGACAGTTGAGGAGGGACAGCTAGAAGTTTTTGTTTTTATCAGAGATGTAAAATGTGTTTAAAACGTCTGTAGCCTTGGAGTGCTGATAAGAAAATATATAGTGTGCGTGTGCTTGTGCTAACTTTTTATGGTCATGACAAAATAGAAATTATACAAAATGAAAAAAAAAAGATATGTTGTGTGTCTGTGTGTTGTTGTTAAACTAACACTGTGTTGTCTAGTCAAAACATAAGGAAACTTCTCATTGTTATCTTTAACCAGGGTTAAATTTAATGTGTGATCAGCTGCATGATGGCTAACACACTGCAGGGTCATGCTGCCACACTGCTGCAATACTGTGTAATAAATGCTGAAAATTGTTTTATTTCTATTAAATGCTTTAATTGCATTTGTAATGATAGTGTGCACCTACTGTTTTTAGTTTGGAGCAAGCCTGGATAGTTTGTTGTACTCACTGCAGCTCCTAGAGATTAAAGTCCTCTAAATAGCTTCATTTCATTTTCCGAGTTTCTATTGGCCAAATAGTGACATCAGATGCTTAGAAGATGAGAAGTACCTCATTCTTCCCAATGGGCAAAGTGGATTCTACCTGCTGGTGAGTAAATGTAACTTACAATATATGAATTATTGGGGGAGTGGTGGCGCAGAGGTTAGAGAAGGTGGGCCTGGGATTGGAAAGTCGCAGGTTCAACTTCTGGTACCGTCAACATCAAAATGGGGTGGAAAAGGTGAAACACCCACACCTGCCTCCACCCTCATTTGCCCCACTCTGGGCCCTTGAACAAGGCCCTTAACCTCCACCATCTGCTCCCTAAACGGGTCTCTTAAAAATTAGTTCTCGTGACTCAGTGAGACTACCTGTATAAATAAAGGGTAAATGAAAAAAAAAAAGAAGAAATTAAATAATGTGACAGGTATTTGTAAACCTTCATTAAAACATATTGTACAGTTATTCTTCCAGGTTCAGCTGACAGTGACATGTCTGGAGCTGTAGAGCTGCATGCTGGTTATCTGGACACCAACAGAACATCTGGAGTTGGACATTTCTTTTGACAAAGACTTTACAGATACACAGATGAAACTCCGCCAGAATTTTTACTTTTCAAGCTTCCAACATTGGTAGATGAATTTGTTGCAAATAAGATTCAGCTCTTCCACAAATACCTTAATATCTTTAAAATGCAGTAAGCACATAAATATTAATTCACAACACATCAAGAGCATTGTATAAGGCTGTATGCAGTGTATATATTGGCAGCACGGTGGCACAACTGGTAGAGCTGCTGCCTCTCAGCGAGCAGGTCCCCGGTTCAAATTCTGGTCCGGGGGCCTTTCTGGGTGGAGTTTGCATGTTCTCTCCGTGCATGCGTGGGTTTTTTCCGGGTACTCCGGTTTCCTCCCACAGTCCAAAAAACATGCATGTTAGGCTGATTGGTAACTCTAAATTGACCCCTGGGTGTGAGTGAAAAAGGTCCCTCTTGTAAATGAGTCCCCGTGGCTCAACGAGGCTAGCCTGTATAAATAAAGGTTGAATGAATGAAAAAATAAAGCTAGGGAGAAAATACCAGTCTTAATTTTTTTTCTCCCCGTATTATCTTGTAATGCACTTTGGACAAAGCAAGATGTTGCTGGAAGGTGCTATATAAATAAAGTTTATTTAGTGCTGAACAATAATTCGATATCGATATATCTCGCAATATACTTTTATTCAATAATGATGATATGAATTTTAAGCATATTTTCGATATTTTGATATGATTTTACAGCGTTTCACTGACACTTTTCTTTTTCTGTTCGGGTTGAAGCGACTGCTTCAGTTTCAACTCGGACAGAAAAAGCTGCGATACAAAAACGTAAGTGCGTGGTGACGTAGATGTCACGCAGAGCTCGAGTCCAGAAGGCGTTAGTGGTACCAGGTTAAGCTAAGCTAATCTCCAACGCGCGTTAAAGAGTAACTGGTAACACTTTGTAATAACTACACATTATTTAGCCTTATTTAAGCATTAATAAACATTTAATTAACATTGAAAACATAATTAATTAAGGATGATTCACACTTAATACACTATTAATTAACACACTTATTTAAATGCGTACTAATTGTTAAATAATGTTTGAATTCACTATCTATTAATCCTGCAATGCATCATTAATTAAGGCAGTTGCTAGTAGTTACTTAAGTGTATTTGTGAACCCTTCTAAAGTGAAGACTATTCATGCTTTATTAAGGTTTTGTTAATGTTTAATAAATCCTAAATAGCCACAAGTTATTTTTCACTTGGGGAAATCAGACAAAATGAATTCACTATCTATTAATCCTGCAATGCATCATTAATTAAGGCAGTTGCTAGTAGTTACTTAAGTGTATTTGTGAACCCTTCTAAAGTGAAGACTATTCATTCTTTATTAAGGTTTTGTTAATGTTGAATAAATCCTAAATGACTGCAAGTTTCTTTTTTTTGTGAACCTTTCTAAAGTGAAGACTAGTCATGGTTTATTCAGTTCAGCTTTAAGATTGTTGTTGATTGCTGCTGTATTTAGTGTTAAATCCTCTCTTATCCTCATCATTTCCGTTCGGCTATAATTCACACACTTAAAGACCGAGTAAAGTAAACGAACGCAGAGCTATACTGATGGCGTCTGGTGCGTTGGGTGCGGCTGTTCGTTCTGGAGGAGCTGGTCATCCAAAGACAAAATCTGAAATCTGTGTGTACAAAACAACAGATGGTAAAGTAATAGTTGAGGATGAGCTTCTGAACTTTATTGTTGTTAAAATGAGAACTCTGGCCACCGATGAAATTGTTCTGCTGGTGTCAAACAATTTCTCTTCTGAATGGATCGAGGAGTCCAAGCGGATATTGTTTGAAATGTGTCCAACTTCAACTCGTTGTGTGAAGCACAAGGGGCCTCAGAAGGACGCCAATAATGTCAAAGATTGCTTAAAAGTGCTTAATGAGTGCGGCAATAATATTCCCAGATTTGTGTCACACAATTTGGATGAACTGCCTCCTGTTGGATTTGAACATATGGACGCATCTGCGCTCCTCAGCAGAGTTCAACAGCTGAGCTGGGACTTAACCAACCTGAGAGCAACTCTGGATAATCAGAGATGTGAAAATGAGAACGTGAGGACATCTACAGCGGCCATGGAGCTCCGAGTAACAGCTTTGGAGAAACTACAAACGCGCGCACCCCCTGCACGGGGGATTCCTAGGGAGACACGGGAAGTGACGTCACCTGCTCCTGACATTCCGGGAAGCTCCGAATGTTGCATTCCTGGGCCAAGTGATGTTCTGACCGCCACACTTCAGTCCCCATCGTGGAGTACTGTGTTAAAGAGAGGTGCACGCAAGCGGGACAACACAGCGACACAACCTGCTCTGCAGGTCCGCCCGAAAAAGGAGCTGCGGAGAAAATTGGGCATAACTGGCACCGGAGCAGACGGAAACATCCCAGTGATTAAAACCAGACTGGTGAGTGTTTTTGCTACGAGGTTTTCTCCAGAGGTAGATGAGGATACCCTGCGCGCCTATCTCTCTGATAAACTGGGAAGATCTGTGACGTGCAGGAAAATAGAGTCAACAAATAGCAGATTTGGGTCATTTCACGTGAGGGCAGAATGTGAAGAAGTCTCTGAACTGTACGACGCACAGCTTTGGCCAGCAGGAACTTATGTCCGCCGATATTATGAGGCTCGCAAATTAAAGGCGAGTGTTCATGTGGAGAAGTCTGAAGGCAGCTCTGCAGCTGGCGCTACACCTGCTGTGCGTCCACCTCTCGAGGCTTCCAGCGAGGCAAGCGCTCGTGGTGATAATTAATCAACATGACTCTTAATATCAGTTCATACAATGTCAGGGGTCTGCGCGTTGGGCAGGATGAAGCAGATAAATCTCGCCGTCATGTTGTCAACAAACTCTTAGAAACCTGTGATATACTGTGTGTGCAGGAGACATTCTTATCTAAGCAGGACTTGGAAAGGTTAAACTCTATTCATAAAGACTTTTATGGAGCAGGGGAATCCACCACTGACTGTTGTGATAGGATACTCCGTGGCAGAATCCCTGGTGGTGTTGCAATGTTTTGGCATAAGAAGTTTGACCAACAAATCAAAGTGATCAGGCTGAATGTTGACTGGGCGATAGGACTTGAGTTCTGTGATGGGGATAAAACAATCACCATACTGAACGTGTATACTCCTTATGAGTGCTCAGAGAATGAGTTTGAATATTTAAATAGACTGGCCTATATCATGGCTTTCTTACAGGAACATGCAGTAAGCAGTCTTTTTATTGTTGGTGATCTGAATGCTGACCTCTCTGATCAAAGGTCTACGTTTGCAAACCATTTAAAACATTTCTGCTCGGATAATGGTCTCTCACTCTCTAGTGAATTACTTTTGCCAAGGGACAGCTACACTTACATCAGTGAGGCATGGTATACCACCTCCTGGTTAGATCATTGCATTTGTACAAGTGATGCTCATAACACCATTGATTCAATGAGAATTAATTATGAGCTGTCTACATATGATCATGTGCCCCTGTCCCTCTCTATAAATCTGGACAATGTGCCTTCTCTTACTTCTGTAAGTTGTGATATGCCTGAAGTACATATTAATTGGTCCACTTTAAAGGAAGGGGACATCAGCACATATCTCACCCAGAGTGAGACCATGTTGAGTAACATTGAGCTGCCTAAATCTGCTGTAACGTGCACTGATATCAACTGCCAGAATCTGCAGCACAGAGTTGAATTGTGCTCACTGTATGAACAGATTGTGGATTCTCTGCTTATCTCAGGTCGACATCTGTGTAAAATCAAGAACTACAAAGCTAAATTAGGCTGGAATGAGTATGTTGAGAAGTCTCACACTGAGGCAAGAAGGGCTTACAAAGCCTGGGTTGAATCAGGTAAAGCTAAATGTGGTCCTCTATTTGCTAACATGAAGGAGGCAAATGCAAAATTTAAATATGCCTTAAGGTTCATTAAAAGACATGAGAATTCTCTCAGGGCTGAATCACTGGCTAGGAAGCTACAAAGTAAATGCCCTACAGATTTCTGGACAGAAATAAAAAAGATGAGTAATAATAAAAGGTCTTTACCAACACATATTGATGGTGTGAGCGGAGCAGCAGAGATCACTGATCTATGGAGGAAACATTATGAAGATATTTTTAATGCTGTTAAAAGTAATTCATTTGTGGTTGGACATATTGATGGAAATGAAAATGTGGTTGTGTCCCCAAGAGAAATCTCTGAGATTGTGATGACGCTGGATAACAACAAGTCAAGTGGGTCAGACAGGGTATCTGCTGAGCATCTGAAATATGCAAGCAGGAAATTATGCCCCCTACTTGCAATGTGTTTTACGGGCTTTTTAACTCATGGAGTTCTACCTGACAAATTACTGTCTGTCATTTTAGTTCCGATTGTGAAAGATAGAGCTGGTAGAATTAACAGTAGGGATAATTACAGGCCTATAGCCCTGGCCAGCACCTTATCTAAGGTGCTGGAGAGGGCTATTTTGAACAAACTGGAAGGATTTCTGCTGACCTCTGACAATCAATTTGGGTTTAAACGTAAACATGGAACAGACTTGTGCATCTTTGCTTTAAAAGAAATTTTAGATTTATACAACAGACACCACACCTCCATTTTTATGTGTTTTATTGATGCCTCAAAGGCTTTTGATTATGTAAATCATGAAAAGCTGTTTTACAAATTATATAAGAGGGGTGTCCCCAAATGTTTGCTGAGGATTCTTGTTTTTTGGTATGCAAACCAACAAATGTATGTTAAATGGGGAAACTCTGTATCGGACCCCTTCGGTGTCTCAAACGGTGTGAGACAGGGTAGCATCCTGTCTCCCTTTCTGTTCAATGTTTACATGGATGACCTGTCAAAGCTTTTAAATGACTGTGGAACAGGTTGTAGGGTGGGAAATAAGGTCATCAACCATCTTATGTATGCCGA
>JBBPBX010071049.1:0-18423 GCA_038048925.1 Garcialebias charrua | reverse complement strand
TTTTAACAATGTTGTCGCCAGTTGGAATAAAAACAACCTTCCTGGAACACTCTTTTAAATGCATATTGGTCAGTCTATACACAGCTTCCTGTGCACAAACATCCCGATTATGTAGATACACACTACCAAGTTTCTTCAATGCTTCTTTAGCGCTCACATTGCCATCTCTGGATGCTTCTCTCTGGGCATTTCCAAGCAGAAGACCAATTTCTCTTTCACTTTTTGACATGTAAGAAATTACATAGACGCAAACTGCATATGCATCCACACAATATTGAATATCAATATTAGCATTCCAAGCCTTTAACAGAGGTCTGCTATACTGATTTATCCAAATTTCATTAATTTCTCTTTTTAAAACTACATGTGTATGTCGACTAATTCGTTTATATGCAATTTCAAAGATTTCTTGACTTACATCCAAACTTGTAAACAATTCTTCAGCAGAACTATATGAACAATTTTCATCTGCAATAGCTTTTTTAATTTTGCTTACAATGTCATTTGCCAATTCACTTTTCATTTTGTCCTTATTCATCTTGTCTTTATTTGAACAGGTACAAGTGGCATTTGTTTTATCCAATTCACATGTACATGTCTTCAGTGTTTCCTGATACTTTTCCCCACGACAGATAAATGTTCTGCAAGATGCAGGTCGGGGAAAGTTAAAACGACATACTGTGTTTTTCTTTTTACAAGTTTTGGAATGTCGTTTTGAATGCTGTTGAACAGATGTAACCACTTCAAACAATGAATTTTCTTGAGATGGATGTTGACATGTGACATGTTTATCTATGAATGAAACAACCTCTTCATCTGTGTTTTTATCCAAGATTGGAGCCCCAGAAATCCAAAAAAGGCAATGAATGTGGGGAGAGCCACGTTGCTGAAATTCAACACGATGAAAATAGTCAGTTATTTTGCCAATGGGATTCGAAGGAGACTTTAGAACTTCATTTAAAAAGACATGCCATCGAAAATCAAACATCCTGGCGGCCGTGACAGGATTTCGACGCAGCAGATGACACTTATCAGCCCATTGTAACTGTTCCAATGTCTGTGTTCGACCTTCCTGTTTCAAAATACTATAAAGCAGATTAGTCCACCTCATATCTGCAGATGAAAATGATGCAAACCATGTTGGTTTTCCCAATTGTCGAACACAAGCTAGGATGTCACGTTGGGCTGATTGCCAGAAGGCTGGTGTACCTCGAATAGGTTTAAGGAAACGATAACCATCATCAAACTGAAGTAACTTTTTAAATTCATTTTCATCCTTCAATAAGTCACCCAAATTTGGAGTTGGAAAACGTTTGCCTTTACGCAAAGCAATCGATACATTAGATATAACCTGTTGCAGTTCTGATATGTATTGAGCAAAAAAAATGTATTCAACATTATGTGCAAATCTACCATCAGCATGTAAAAGCCTATTATTAAAGTAACGGTTCAAAGTTAAACGATACTGTCGGTTTTCATGATATGTATTACAACCTGAAGGAAACAATGCAGGGAAACATTTTGCTTCATTTGTAAGGTCAGACAACAATTTGATGGGGTTATTCTGTTCACAAGGAGCTACATTTAGTATATGATCCAAATATTGATCTAATGCTTCCTGTCCAATATCTACTGGCATAAGACATGTGTCCTGAAACATACAATGTTGCTGCCTATCATGTAACAGTTCATCATCGCCTTCAGGAGTGCACAAGTCCTGAACCTCTGCCTTTTCCAAGACAGGATTGTCTACCTCCTGAGAAAACTCATTAATCCAGGCTTCATTGAACTCTATATCTTTATAATGTAGGTTTGTATGTTTCAAATACTTAAGAGCTTCCTGGATGTGCATTGTATTAACAAACAGATATTCATAATGGCCTTTAAAAGTCAATTTATACTTTAATTTCACAGGCAGTAAAGAACCTTCCATATTACTACGGGGTAACAAATGACAAGTTTCAACAATATTTGCAGGCACACAAGTGACAGGACCATGCACTCCATTTTGGCCACCTTTTGGCAAAGCTAACATTTTCATGAATGGTATGTGTAAGGCTATTAAATGTTGTTCTAAACTATTTAGACATGACAATTGAGGTGGGATTGGATGGACTGTCAATTTATTTAGAGAACTTTCTGGGGGAAACTGACCTTTACTAATTTTAGAATGACAGGTGTGACAAATATACAGTTTACCTCTGGAAGAATTCAATAAGGTGCAAGGTGACAAACAACCATTATTGCATTTGTGCACATAATCTTCACTTATACATTCATTTGCAATTATTGACATTTTGTTGGTTTTCTTATAATTATCTCTTCTGCAATTCAAAACTTGATGTTTAAACAACAAACGAAAGCAGACGCAACACACAAAATCAGGTCCCTCTTTTACCTTTTCCTGAAATTGATCAATAATAAAATCCAACTTCTGTGACATTACTTTAATTTCCTGTCTCTTTAACTTTACACTTGATATTATGTGCTTTTTATGTTCAAGATCAAGGTATTGCTTTCGACTGAAATCTTTAATTTTCTTTCGATGACGCTCATTTTGTTTATATTTCATAATGCTCATTTGCTTCAATTTGTTTCGATGACGCTCATTTTGTTTATATTTCATAATGCTCGTTTGCTTCAATTTGTTTCGATGACGCTCATTTTGTTTATATTTCATAATGCTCGTTTGCTTCAATTTGTTTCGATGACGCTCATTTTGTTTATATTTCATAATGCTCGTTTGCTTCAATTTGTTTCGATAGAACGCATTTTGTTTATATTTAATAATGCCCGTTTGCTTCAATTTGTTTCGATAGAACGCATTTTGTTTATATTTAATAATGCCCGTTTGCTTCAATTTGTTTCGATAGAACGCATTTTGTTTATATTTAATAATGCCCGTTTGCTTCAATTTGTTTCGATAGAACGCATTTTGTTTATATTTAATAATGCCCGTTTGCTTCAATTTGTTTCGATAGAACGCATTTTGTTTATATTTAATAATGCCCGTTTGCTTCAATTTGTTTCGATAGAACGCATTCTGTTTATATTTAATAATGCCCGTTTGCTTCAATTTGTTTCGATGCAATTCATTTTGTTTATATTTAGTAATGCTCATTTGCTTTAATTTGTTTCGATAGAACGCATTCTGTTTATATTTAATAATGCCCGTTTCTTTTTTCTTTTCCTTATATGCCACATTAGTTTTATAAGCGATTTGTTGTTTAGATTTTTTTGATCCGTTAAATTTCACGTCAGTTTTATATTTCATGATTTTCATCTGATTCTTTTTTTGTTTTAAATACTTGGAAATTTTGTTGGGTTTTTTATTATTTCTAACGATGCGTTTAGCATCACTCTGCACATGTACAGTTCTAGTACACATATATTGTGTGTTTGACAAAGTACTATTATTACAAAATCCAAAGCAAGTATCTTTATCACCTTGCTTTGTACAAATAACTGCTTGAAAATGATTATTTGAGTTTTGTAAATATATTGCTTCATTGGTAAACTGACTGTTTTTGGAACAATATTTGATCCATTGTATGCCATTAAATACATATATGTCGACTTCCAACATATCGGCTGTAGATTGAAACTCAATTTCTGTTGCACAGTGATTCACATAATTCATCTGTGATTTATCAACATAATCAGATACAGAAGCAAATTCTTTGTCCATAAATTTCTCATACTCTGCTGCATTTTTTATCATATATGAAACAGTAGCAAGCCTAATTTTACGATGAGCATCTTGGGAACCACTAAGTACATGAACTACAGCCCTGAAGAAACTATTATCATCCTGTTTTATATTTTCTGTTTTACAGACAGGTCCTAAAGATCCACATATGGGTTCTGGAAAAATGTGTTTGATTAAATCTATTTTCAATCTGTTACAAAGAGGTTTACCAACTTTTGGAGACAGAGGAGTAAATAAGAAAGTAGTTTCATCATTCTTATCCTCATTTTCTACAAAAATGTCTTGATCTTTAACAGTCTGGACAGACACAATATTCTGTTTGGTAGAAGTTTGTCGAGTTTTACAAGTCACTGATACATCTTTGGTCATGCAATACCCATAGCATGCTTGTTGATTAGGTTGCTTAACACAAACAACTGTTTCATAATGATTTTCATTAATATTTTGTAAATAAATGCATGGATTTGATGAAGTACTCCGAGTACCATATTCAAGCCATTTGTCGACACAGTATATAAATATGTTAATGCCCAAATAATCAGCTGTAGCTTCAATTTCTACTTTAGTTGCCCAACTGCCAACATACCGCATCCTTGATTTGGCTAGATATTCTGACACTGAAGAATATTCGCTTCCTAAAAAGTTCTCAAATGTGTGTGAATTTTCTTTTAAATGTTTGACAATAGCATTCCGAACTTTTAGATGTCTTTCTTGAGTGCCAGTAATACTTTGACAAACTGCTCTAAAAAAGCAGTTTCCATCTTCCTCTATCTTTTCTGTCAAACATGGCACACCTAGTACACGTAGTTCCCCAATTGGACCAGATGTTGAATTGGTCTTTTCAAACTGTAATTTCAGCTTTTTGCACAACAACTGTGCAACTTCTTCAGAAAGGGGGTTAAAATACAAAACTTTACTTTGATTGTTACTAACAAAAACAATTACATCGTTATCATCAGTATCAGACATCTGGATATTTTGTATTAATTGATGGGGCTTTTTGCTTGCATTCTCTTGGATGTCTTTTGGATATGAATTGTCAGATATATCACCACTGGAAAAGTCATTATCAAAAAGACCACTGGTATCTGGAATAGGAGTTTCATGCTCAAATAGGTTTGTATTTGCATCTGTCTTGACATTTTGTGATGTTTGCAATTGGGATAATGGAATAGGTTTTTTGTTTGCATTTTCTTGGACCTTTTCTGTGCAAGAATTGCCAGGCATATCAGCACTGCAAAGGTTGTCATAAAAAACATCAGTGTTATGTTGAACTGCAGTTAAATGTCCAGATATGTTTGTCTTTGTTTTCTGTTTGGTAGAAGTTTGTCGAGTTTTACAAGTCACCGACACATCTTTGGTCATGCAATACCCATAGCATGCTTGCTGATTAGGTTGCTTAACACAAACAACTGTTTCATAATGATTTTCACCTATATTTTGTAAATAAATGCACGGATTTGATGAAGTACTCTTAGTACCATATTTAAACCATTTGTCAGCACAGTATGTAAATATGTTAATGCCCAAATAATCAGCTGTAGCTTCAATTTCTACTTCAGTTGCCCAACTGCCAACAGACCGCATCCTTGATTTGGCTAGATATTCTGACACTGAAGAATATCCCTCTCTTAAAAATTTCTCAAATGTATGTGAATTTTTTTCTAAATGTTTGACAATAGCATTCCTAACTTTTAAATGTCTTTCTTCAGTGCCAGTAATACTTTGACTAACTGCTCTAAAAAAGCAGTTTCCATCTCCCTTTATCTTTTCTGTCAAACATGGTACACCTAGTTCTCCAATTGGACCAATTGTTGAATTGGTCTTTTCAGATTTTAAATTCAGCTTTTTGCACAATGACTGTGTAAGTTCTTTAGAAAGAGGGTGAAAATACAAAACTTTACTTTGAATGTTACCAACAAAAACAATTCCATCGTCATCATCAGTATCAGTCGTCTGGATATTTTGTATTAATTGATGGGGCTTTTTGCTTGCATTCTCTTGGACATCTTCTGGATATGAATTGTCAGATATATCACCACTGGAAAAGTCATTACCAAAAAGACCACTGGTATCTGGAATAGAAGTTTCATGCTCAGATGTATTTGTATTTGCGTCTGTATTGACATTTTGTGATGTTTTTAATTGGGATAATCGATGGAGCTTTTTGTTTGCATTCTCTTGTACCTTATCTGGATACGAGTTGTCAGATATATCATCACTGAAAAAGTTATTACCAAAAAGACCACTGGTATCGGGAATAGAAATTTCATGCTCAGATATATTTGTATTTGGGTCCGTCGTGACATTTTGAGATATTTTCAAATGGGATAATCGATGGGGCTTTTGGCATGCATTTTCTTGGAATTGTACTGCGCAAGAATTGCAAGGCATATTAGCACTGGAAAAGTTCTCATCAAAAACATCAGTGCTGTCTTGAACTGCAGTTAAATGTTCAGATATGTTTGTCTTTGGTAGAATAATATCAATTCCAGTGATCTCAAAATCTTTGGAACGGGATGTTAGTTGAGTAGCCAACCTCTGAACATAGTTAAAGACTTCATCAATAGTACTGAAGTACAAAACAACACTGCTCCCAGCTGCATCTACCATGCCGTTTTCATTACGACAATGAGAATCAATGATAGCGTAATGACCACTTTGACTGACGAGAGCACAAGTATACTTGCTCAGGGTTAGAAAGCAGGTTTCATACTTTGTACACATCTTGTTCAGTCCATTCTCAAGAGAAGTCAGCACGTTAGCATCAATCAACTCTCCTTCCACCACGTCAACTTTGCCATAAACAACGTCCCCATAAACATACTGAATGATCTGTTCTTCGACGTCCAGTTGTTTAGGCAAGTCTTCAATAGAAAGATACCCATGTTGATCACGAACTAAATTGCCGTTGCGCAAACCTGTATAAAGCTCATCACCTAAAACGAGGACATTATCCAATACATTCACATCCCAAGAAAAGACACTTTTCAGTGTGTGCTTTGTTAAAGCAAGCAAACTCATGGCTACACACTGAGTTCCGGCATATTTAAATCGATAATCGCCCTGATGAAATGATCCACTGAGTGATGAGAGATGATGACTTGCACCGACACGATGGCAAAGGTCGGTGACCTGGGTTTCAGCAATTCCTGCTGAACATTCCTCCATTTCAGTGTACGTCTGTGGTACAGACATGGGAGAAAGACCGAGGTCCACTTGACTTACTTCTTTGTTTTCCAAAGTCAAACTGTTCTTATGCACATGCTGCTTTTTGTCTTTTGCATGATCTGCACACAGAACGTCCCGAGCACGGTCATGTTTCAAAGCAGTACAGTCAAAACGGCCTGTTGTCTTTCCATCAGGAACTTTAGCTGAAGCATTGGCATCTGTAGCTTGTGCATCAGAAATTTCTGATGAACATTCCTGGACATCCAAGTTAGTCTGTTCTATAGAAAGACCAGAAATGGAATACTTTCTGGCATCTAATGAATCTCTAAGGTTCATAAGATGCCACATTAAATCAATTGGGCAGGTGTTGAACACAACAACAGATGTGCCGCATTTTGATGGCAACCCTTCTGAATTGCGTATTCCACAATCCACAAGTACAAAGTACTTTTCATGTGGAAAAATTAGAGTAGGTGCACCATCAACAGTGAGGATGCACATTGCATATTGTGAGAAGTATCTGTTTAAGTCTTCAGACAATTGCTTCTCCGTGTCCAAATCAAATGTGCCATAAGCAACGTCTCCATTGAACACTTTCCACTTTCGACCAAAAACACTCTGCTGTTCCATCAATTTAAACAACTTTTGTGTTGGGCCTCTGTACGATCTTTGAGTTTTGGAATAGTTTGCCAACTTACGACTTTCCACAGCCACTTCATCAAAATCTGATGACTTCCAGGTACAAATAGGAGAAATGTTGTGTTTTAGACCTGCTACAATGCAAGCTGACATTAACGTAACAAAATCAGATCGATTCTCAGACACAACTGTCCCTGGAATAATAGCGTGTGA
The DNA here is from genome assembly GCA_038048925.1 of Garcialebias charrua. Classification (NCBI taxonomy): domain Eukaryota; kingdom Metazoa; phylum Chordata; class Actinopteri; order Cyprinodontiformes; family Rivulidae; genus Garcialebias; species Garcialebias charrua. Next base: position 10,691 of record JBBPBX010071049.1, on the reverse strand, counting down.
AAGGCGTGGAAGGCTTTCTGAACACATGCAAGAAATGGAGTCAACAGACTGACCTGTGGATGATGTTTGTGCATCTTGGAAATCACCCGTCTTGGACGGACGGACGGACGCTACCACAGCACAGTCAACCGTCTCCCGAGAAGAGGTAGGAGTCAGGACATCACAGTCAAGCATCTGGTTCAGTGTTGGTATGACCTAAAAAAACAAACAAAAAAAGCATTTGACAAAATTCATTCAGTTTATTTTATACAAATATTTTAAAGAATTGATCCAACGTCAAATATTTTCGGTAAAACACTTAAAGTTTCATATTAGACATTTAACCTTATATAAAGCCCTTATGGCTCAAGATGGCTGTTGCATGCGGACGTTCCGAGGAGTGCTTTGCTTCGTGGAAGTCATAAATTTATCAAATAATTTCATTTTCAGGCTTAACAGATTATTGTCTTACCTTTTGTTGCTTGTGGGGGAGGCGGTTTTCTGTCGTCGGCTCTACTGACTGCTGGAGTGGCGGGGCCCGGTTGTCTGGGTGTCGGGTCTGCGGGTGGTGGCTGCTGTGTGGCGGCTCCTTTGGGGGAGATGGTGTTCTGGTGGCTGAGCGTCGACGTTTGGCTGTCGGGCTGCGGGATTTGGTCGTCTGGTCTGTGGGCGGTGGCTGCTGGGTAGTGACTGCCGTGGAAGGGCTGGTGGGCCTCGTGGCTGGGTGTTGGCCGAAGGCCATTGAGCCACGAGGCTGCCGTTGCTGGGACGAGGTGCGGCGGTGACGGGGACTGTTGTACAAGCGGTCTGTCGTTTTTGGGACTGTTCTGCTGGGAATGTGGGTTTCCGGTTTGCTGTTGTTGGGTCGGTGTTCCTGCTGGGGGCCGGTATTCTAATTGATAATATAATGGAAATGATAATAGAAATGATAAATATGAATGAAAAAAATCATAATTACAAAGTTATTCACTGATAGAATCCTGGAGTTACTAGTAAAAAGTAGAAACAAAAGTTTTTTTGTGTAGTGACTACAGGCAAAAAAAAAAACTGAAAAGAATAAATGTTTACATTAATAAACATATAACAAAGAGAAATGTCATTATTGCATGTGAAGCAAGGTTGTTAAAAAATGGACAAAAATAGTAGTCACATGGATAAGAAACGGAAAATTTTGGATTAAAGTACAGGAAGGATCACAAGCTAAAATAATAGAATAGTTAAAGGATTTGGAAAGATTTACATGGTTTTAGGAGATGACTACCGTATTTTCTGGTGTATAGGTCGCACCTGTGTATAGGTCGCAGTGTCTAATATTTATCAATAAACTGGAAAAATCCGTAAATAGGTCGCACCGGTGTATAGGTCGCACCGGTGTATAGGTCGCACCTAGGTCGCACCTACATTTGTTAGCTGCCATTTTTGTAAGACTGTGTCTCACTTTAATTTTTGTCAATAAATTATTACAAATCAGCTTATTTCAAAATGTAAATACCACCAACATCATTAAAATTAAACTACAGACTCCTAAAAAAATGTTTGTTGGCTGCCTTTTTTGTAAAACTGTGTCTCACTTTGATATTTGTTAATAAATTATTACAAATCAGCTTATTTCAAAATGTAAATACCACCAACATCATTAAAATTAAACTACAGACTCCTAAAAAAATGTTTGTTGGCTGCCTTTTTTGTAAGACTGTGTCTCACTTTAATTTTTGTTAATAAATGACAAATCAGTTGCAGCTGAAGGTGATCTGCTCAGAGTTGCAGCTGCTGTGGAAACCAGTGCAGGATAGCTGCAGCAATTTTATTATATTTTACTAGATTTTATCACTTGTTTTATTTTATTTATTTTTTAAGCAAGCCTAATCTGCATCCACATGATTTTATCTTTGATCTTAGTCGATATTATTATTGATTTTATTTGATTTTATCACTTGTTTCATTTTGATCTTTGCTTTGTTACACTTTGTAGCACTTTGAGATTTTTATTAATGAAAAGTGCATTATAAATGGAATTCATTATTATTATTATTATTATTATCTGGAGGTGGAGCTGACTGTGAGCTGAAATATGCAGCATCTGGAGGTGCAGCTGATTGAAATGCACTTTGACAGTTACAGCTACACCCAAATAAATCTGTAAATAAAGCAGAATACTGGTACAGGCCTCTTTAGCGATCATAGCGGCCGAAACTGGTACTGCACTTGCACTGCCCCCTGGTGGCCGAAACTGGTACTGCACCATTTTATGCAACAGGGAAAAAGGGCCATAACTCAGCCAAAAATTGGTCTAAAAATATGAAAAAAAAATCCATAAATAGGTCGCACTGGTGTATAGGTCGCAGTGCGACCTATACACCGGAAAATACGGTAATTATAAACATGAAATATCTTACACATGAAATCGAAAAAATAAACAATCTGATGAACAAATACTGTACACTGAATCATGATGTACATTAAATCTGAATTTAAAATATACAATATTGAAGAGGTGGTGGATTAAACATTTTCCCAATAGTAAAATATACAATGAAGAGGTGATGGATTAAACATTTTCCCAATTGTACAAAGGATAGTAAATATTATAATAAAAAGACTGTGCAATGACATCAATATGACAAATGGAAGTCTCTCTATTGTTCATTTAAATTGTAGAAGTATAAATGCAAATATATCCAAGATATCAGATTACATAATTTTTTTTACAACTTTTACAATAATAGCACTGTCTGAAACATGGCTAAATGATGAAAATATGAATAATGCTTATATTGAAGGGTATGATTTCAATCACATGAATAAAATATTAAAAAAGGTGGAAGAGTGGCTATATTTATCAACAGTAAAATAAAATGTCAATTGGTGAAATGTTGATAATTGTTGATAGAAATATTTTAAAGGACTGATACAACGTAAAATATTTTCTGTCAAACACAAAGTTTCCTATTAGACATTTCACCTTTATATATAAAGCACTTATGAGTCAAGATGGCTACTGCGTGCAGACGTTCAGAGGAGCACTCTGCTTCGTGGGAGTCATACATTTATCAAACAATTTCATTTTCAAACTAATGTAACTGTTATGAACCAGAGGGGGTTCAGAGTTTTTTAAAACATCATTATTGTATTTAGGTTGGCTGCAAGTCTGCTGAAAGACCAGCAGCCTGCTGAGAAGCCTTTTTTTTTACTCAGCCTGCTTCAATCAGGCTTGATTGGACAGAGCTGCTGTTCACCTGCAGCTCCTGCCCTTTATATTTCACAGGCAGTGCCTTGAGCACTGTGGAGCCTTTGCTTAGAGCAATGTTGTTGTGAGATTGCCAACTAAGTTTGGTGGACACAAGCAAGGGTGCTTGTTGGAGCAACTTGTGAGCCTGCTGAAGGTAAAAACCAAGTTTTGCTTAAAGCAGTTGTATGCTGCATATGTGTGTGTGTGTTCCAGAGTGTTCTCCACCCACTCTGACCACTTTGTGTTGAGCTAAGGCTTTAAATGACTGTGCTGTCTAAACAGTACAGGTAGAGCAAGGGTGCTCTTGTGACAGCCTTAGTGTTTACTAAGGTTGTGAATCAAGTTTAAGCTTGTTTAAAAACTGGTGTGGAAAGACACCAGATGTCAGCTGAAGTTCTGATGAACAGGCTGAAGATACACTCTAAAGGTAAACTAACCGAGTGCTGATTGACAGCTGTAAAGCTGTGTGCGCTGACTCAGAGAGACCTCCACCCTCTCTGCTTGTTGGTGGGTTTGCTCCAAGGGAGGAAGTAGCTGAGCTGTTTGGAGCTCTGAAGTGACTCTGACTGTTATAGTGGAGTTCTGTGAGGACTGAGGCACTTTAAGTGCTAGTTAAACCTTTGACTTGTGCCTATGAGGCTTGTTTAGGTTTAACTTTAGAGACACTGAGGGCAGTGTCTTTACAGTTGTTTAGGAGGAGGACAACTGAGGTTAACAGTGAGGGACTGTTACCTTTTTCTCTTTTTCATTTTATTTTGTACTTTTGACTGTGTGGGTGTAAGTAGTCCAGTTCTCGTGTTTTTGTTTGTTTAGGGGACTGTTGTTATAGGTAGATCGTCACCTGGGGAGACACGACGGTCCTGTACAGGATTGGGTCTGCCTGGGTGGCGTTTTCTTGTTTTTGGCCTCACTCACCGGTCCACCTTTCTGTTGAACTTTCTTTTATTTATTTTCCTTTGGACGCTGATCCAGGAGAGGACGCTCCAGTCCGGTGGGAGAAGCCTGGGAGGACCCTACCAGCCTGGAGGCTCTTAGTTTTAGTTTAATAAAAATCGTTTTAATTCTTTTTCTGTGTCAGTGTCCACTTTGTATGTTTTGGCCTTTACCGGTCGTAACATATAAATTGGATGGCTCGTCCGGGATATGAATGAACGAGCTGTTAGTTTAGTTTTGATTCAGTAGTTGTGCTGGATCTGAATGAACGAGCTGTTTTGGTTAGTTTAGGATTTGTCTGGGATGTGAATGAACAAACTAGTTTAGGAGTTGTGTTGGATTTGCATGAGCTAGTTTGTGTAGTGGTAAGCTGCTTGTTTGTTCTGTGCACCTACTGTGCATGTTGGTGGTGGTCTGTCTTTGAACAGACATTGTTTGAGCTTGGGTGCTTAAATATTTAATGGGGGCTCGTTGATTAGTTAAAACACAGTGTTTGTGACAGGCAGTTTCACAAATAGCCTTGAGCTGTGTTTTTGTGTGTTCTGTGCGGTGTACAGCTGACGTACTTAATGGTGTTTGCTAGGTTGAACAGTTTTTCTGTTCACCTTTATTTGGGGGTTTGTCAAAAGTGTGAACTTAAAAATAAAAAAAAAATTAGTCACCAAATTTGTGAAGGACTTAACTTCAGCAGTTGGAAGCTGGCTGAAGCTTCTCTTTGGTGCTGATTGCAGAGTACTATCAGCTGTGTGTGTATGCTGCTGCCTGTGATACATTCAAGAGCAGTAGGGCATTTGTGTTTTGGTTCACTGTCATCTGTGTGCAGGACATTTGGTGGTGAACTGTTTGAGTAAGCTGTTTAAAAAACAAAGAAACAGTTTTTTTGTTTTTGCTCAACAACATGGCTTTCAATTTAAAAAGATTTCTTGAACATCCCACAGTGCAAGTCTTTGTAGACTGCACAATAGAACAAAAGCTAAGGGTAGCAAACCATTTTAACATTGATGTCAGAAAATATGCTGATGATGAATGGTTGGGATGGGAACTGCTTTGTGAATTGGGTCAGCTTAGGATTTTTCCTGAGATGAATGAGCAAATGCGTTTGAGAGAAAAGGAGGAGGAAAGAGAACGTTTGATTGCCATGGAGAGAAAGAAGCTTGAAGAGGAGCGAGCTGCTCTTGAGCAGGAGCAAGTTGCTTTAAAAGAAAAACAAGAGCTTGAACTGCAAATTAAACAACAAAGACGTCAAGCTGCTTTGGAGGAAAAGAAGCGTCTGTGGGAACAAGAGGAAATTGAACGACAAAGACTTCAAGTTGCTCGTGAACAAAACATACTGAAGTTGCAGAAGGAGCTAACAGAGTTGAGGATCAAAGCAAAACTGGAAAAGCAACGTTCATGTGCCACTGTGTGTCATCTAAAGGTGACACCAGAGCCTTGCACTCAAGCAGGTGAGGCTCTCTCAATTCTACAGGAGATGGCGCCAGAAGAACCTCATCTTCAGGAGGAGAAGATTGAGGATGACATCAATCTGGGTGACAGTTTCTTCTTTTTTCATGTAACTGAACTTGAATCGGAACTTGAGACTAAACATGAAACTGAACCTGAACTAATTCCAGTTAAGCTAGATGGGGATTTGAAAAACGCTGAGCTAAAGGAACATTACATTGACATGTGTGAATGTTTTTATTCAGTTCTGAAGCAGAGGAAGTCTCAATGGGCCTCATTCATGAACCGTTCGTACGCACAGATTTGTGCTTAAACTGTGCTTACGAGTGATTTAGGATCATTTGTGGCATCCAACAATATTTTCGTATCCTAGGATTTTTTTCAGATACGAACAAAATCTACGTGTGGTCCGGACCTGTCGTATATTTTACGAACAGTAGTCTGCTGGCCTTTTCTCCACTAATAACCTCATATTTCGTTATTTAGAGAATATTTAGAGCATAAAAACAATTAAATGCAACGACACATATTGGTTAAATTAAAATGAAGCGGCTTCAAACCCCCCCCCCGCACCCCCGCCCCTCGTCCACCACCGCGCCACCTGCGCGTGGGCGCCCGTGCCCCGGGGTTAATAAAAATCACGCACCACCACGCCATGCGCCACCCTCGGCGCGACCACCTCCAGCCGTGCCACGCTCAGCGCGACCACCTCCAGCCGTGCCACGCTCAGCGCGACCACCTCCAGCCGTGCCACGCTCAGCGCGACCACCTCCAGCCGTGCCACGCTCAGCGCGACCACCTCCAGCCGTGCCACGCTCAGCGCGACCACCTCCAGCCGTGCCACGCTCAGCGCGACCACCTCCAGCCGTGCCACGCTCAGCGCGACCACCTCCAGCCCGTGCATGCCACGCTCAGCGCGACCACCTCCAGCCGTGCCACGCTCAGCGCGACCACCTCCAGCCGTGCCACGCTCAGCGCGACCACCTCCAGCCGTGCCACGCTCAGCGCGACCACCTCCAGCCGTGCCACGCTCAGCGCGACCACCTCCAGCCGTGCCACTCACGGCGCGAGCACCTCCTCCTGCTGTCATGTCGGCACAACATTCCTTGACCACCTCCTGACCACCTGCTGTCCGTGCTGCGGCGAGACGTTTTTCTGAAGCCATTTTCAGATCAAACCATTTATTCTTGATGTCTGATACAGTATGACCCACGGGAGAACATGCACCATATTAATATGAAGTGAACTGTAGTTTCGAGACACTTTAAACAACATGTCCTCATCCCTACTCGTCATATATAAAATGCTTCTGTTCAAGAACACATCCGACACTTGCGGGGGGGGAGCGGGAGCGGGGGGGGTAGCAGTGCGCGACCACCTCCAGCCGTTCTGAGCAGAACTCAGAGCGTAAAGTTCTTCTTTTTACTTCTTGAGTTTGAATGAATGGACACTTCCTGCTGTCAGAGGCAGGAAACTAGATCCTTATATGGTGTTTTGAGGGGTGGAATTTATGTAAATGACATTTCCGCGGGCACGCGCAGCTGATTAGAACAGGTGGGATTCATCATGTTTACGCAGCCATTTACACACGTTTCCTCATCATAGAAGAGTTTGTTGGATCTGACGTGGCATGTTCTTACGAACGCTTCGTAAGAACAAAAGTAGGAGAAACGTAGGATTAGAATACGAACAGTTTCATGAATGAGGGCCATTGAACTTAACTGAGGATCCAGAAGAAACTATTTCTGTTTCTTTGTGTTCTTTTGTAGCTCCTGTAGAAAACAAAGGAGTTGTGAAAGATGATGTTGATTTGAGTGACAGTTTTTTATTGTTAATTAAAACTGAACAACTCTCATTTAATGATTCTGTGTCTAACGGTCTCTGTGCTTACAGTGTGGCTGAGAGCAGAGCTGTTGAAGCTGACACAGGGATGCTGTCCAGTGTAGAGAATAAGGACAGATCCCCACTGACTGTCAAGACACATGTGTCAAGTTCTCTTGTTTCTTTGTGTTCCCTTTCAGCCACTGCAGACTACAGACTGTTGCTGAATGATGTGGAACCATGGCCTCAAAAGGAAACTGGAAATGAGTCAGGAAATGACTTTATTAAGTCTGTGTGGTGTGCAACAGTGAACTTTTGTGTTGACCATAATTCACTGTCTAACCCTATTTCCTGTATTTTCAGAATAACTGAAATAACATCTGCTACAGTTGACCAGAAGGTGTCGCTACAGCTGAATGGAGAGAGTTGTCCAACACTGTCCAGTGCTGAGATGGAGGAAAACGAGTTCCCTCCATCTGTAAAGAAATTAAGACTCTCTTCGTCACTGACTGACCTCATCAGAAATGATGATGGCGTTTGTTATACAAAACAAATGCTTTTCAAATTAATGTCAGATCAGAGATGCCTTTTTGGTTTTAAAACATTTTGAGTGTGACTGTAGAATAAATGTTAATGGTTTGATGGACTTGTTTTTAATGATGTTTCTAGTCCATTTAGGTAATGTGGCCGCTACATTTTTAACCCTCTTGTTTTTTTTGTATGGGTGGATGTGTGATGTTTTCCCCTAACATACACATCACCCCCATACAAAATAACTTTCGGTGGGGGTGTTATGAACCAGAGGGGGTTCAGAGTTTTTTAAAACATCATTATTGTATTTAGGTTGGCTGCAAGTCTGCTGAAAGACCAGCAGCCTGCTGAGAAGCCTTTTTTTTTTACTCAGCCTGCTTCAATCAGGCTTGATTGGACAGAGCTGCTGTTCACCTGCAGCTCCTGCCCTTTATATTTCACAGGCAGTGCCTTGAGCACTGTGGAGCCTTTGCTTAGAGCAATGGTGTTGTGAGATTGCCAACTAAGTTTGGTGGACACAAGCAAGGGTGCTTGTTGGAGCAACTTGTGAGCCTGCTGAAGGTAAAAACCAAGTTTTGCTTAAAGCAGTTGTATGCTGCATATGTGTGTGTGTTCCAGAGTGTTCTCCACCCACTCTGACCACTTTGTGTTGAGCTAAGGCTTTAAATGACTGTGCTGTCTAAACAGTACAGGTAGAGCAAGGGTGCTCTTGTGACAGCCTTAGTGTTTACTAAGGTTGTGAATCAAGTTTAAGCTTGTTTAAAAACTGGTGTGGAAAGACACCAGATGTCAGCTGAAGTTCTGATGAACAGGCTGAAGATACACTCTAAAGGTAAACTAACCGAGTGCTGATTGACAGCTGTAAAGCTGTGTGCGCTGACTCAGAGAGACCTCCACCCTCTCTGCTTGTTGGTGGGTTTGCTCCAAGGGAGGAAGTAGCTGAGCTGTTTGGAGCTCTGAAGTGACTCTGACTGTTATAGTGGAGTTCTGTGAGGACTGAGGCACTTTAAGTGCTAGTTAAACCTTTGACTTGTGCCTATGAGGCTTGTTTAGGTTTAACTTTAGAGACACTGAGGGCAGTGTCTTTACAGTTGTTTAGGAGGAGGACAACTGAGGTTAACAGTGAGGGACTGTTACCTTTTTCTCTTTTTCATTTTATTTTGTACTTTTGACTGTGTGGGTGTAAGTAGTCCAGTTCTCGTGTTTTTGTTTGTTTAGGGGACTGTTGTTATAGGTAGATCGTCACCTGGGGAGACACGACGGTCCTGTACAGGATTGGGTCTGCCTGGGTGGCGTTTTCTTGTTTTTGGCCTCACTCACCGGTCCACCTTTCTGTTGAACTTTCTTTTATTTATTTTCCTTTGGACGCTGATCCAGGAGAGGACGCTCCAGTCCGGTGGGAGAAGCCTGGGAGGACCCTACCAGCCTGGAGGCTCTTAGTTTTAGTTTAATAAAAATCGTTTTAATTCTTTTTCTGTGTCAGTGTCCACTTTGTATGTTTTGGTCCTAACGGGTCGTAACAGTAACAGATTATTGTCTTACCTTTCGTTGCTTGTGGGAGGGACGGGTTTCTGTTGTCGGTTCTACGGATTGCTGGAGTTGCGGGGCCCGGTTGTCTGGGTGTCGGGTCTGTGGGTGGTGGCTGTTGGGTGGCGGCTGCCTTGGGGGAGATGGTGGGCTGGTGGCTGGGTGTCGGCGTTTGGCTGTTGGGTCGTAGGATTTGGTCGTCTGCGGTGTCTGGTCTGTGGGCGGTGGCTGCTGGGTGGTGGCTGCCGTGGAGGGGCTGGTGGGCGTCGTGGCTGGGTGTCTGCTTTCGGCCATCGAGTCACGGGGCTGCTCTTGTTGGGACGAGGTGCGGCGGTTTCGAGGACTGTTGTGGAGGCGGTATGTCGTTTTTGGGCTTGTTTTGCTGAGGACGTGAGTTTCCGGTTGGCTGTAGTTAGGTCCGCGTTCCTGCAGGGGGCCGGTAATATAATTGATAACATAATGGAAATGATAATAGAAATAATACCGGTAAATATGAATAAGAAAAACATCGTAATAAGTTGTGTATGTCGATCACCAGGATCAAATACATAATTTTTCACTGATTGATAATAAACCCTGATGCATGCTCAATTACCCAGGTAGAACAATCTAAAAAAGCTAAGTCTGGTCCTTTGGACATTAAAAAAATAAAACAAAGCAAAAAAAATGAAGAAACGTTTCGTCTTTCGTCCGAAAGACTTCCTCAGTCCGAGTTGCTGTATTCAGCTCAGTCTAGTTTCCCCGATATAAGACTGATCACAGCCCTCCTGACACTGAAGTTTGTGCCGGGGGACTGGATCTTAGGGAAGAACTAGTCGAGAGAACCAGACTTAGCTTTTTAGACAATAAAAATAATACATATGAATGAAAAAAAATCATAAGAATTTGTGTATATCGATCACCAGGATCAAATACAGAATTATTCACTGATAGAATCCTGGAGTTACTAGTAAAGAGTATAAATTAAAAACTTTTTTGTGTGTGGTGACTTCAATATTGATCTGAGGAATAAGACTGATTAAAATAACATCAGTACATTCCTAAATTCAATGTATATCTATCTATGGATATCTAGTCCAACAAGAATTACAAATCATAGTGTTAAAATAATTAACAATATTTTCACAAATGATGGTGATGTGATAAATGGAATTTTAATAACTGACCTAAGTGGTCATTTACCAGTTTTTACAATTTATAATAAAGATTATAGTATTACACAAACAAT